>CAIGRR010173038.1:0-20291 GCA_903798365.1 Fraxinus sp. 1973-6204
CAAAATCGACAATTAATTTTTAACTACACATTTTATGGGATCTATAACTTTTCAACGACATATTTCATCAATTTTTATTAAAATCTACTAAAAATTTAATTTTAACCTCTATCAAATACGAGCATTTTATAACTATTTAAGAAATGTATCCATTTCAAGAGTTGGAAAAAAGTTGTCAACTTTGTACAACATTCAACTTTGAGTTTGCGACTGAAATAAAAACAAAAACACTGCTTCACCATTGTTGGAATAATCAGAAAAGAACAAAAGCAATATTATAGAATTTATTTCAGTATAATTGATTTGAACATAAGACGATAATTATTGGGTTTTTAAGAAAATAAAATTTAATCATCTTAATAAAAGTGATGATTTCAAATAAAGAATGTGTTAGGAGATATTTTAAATTAGACAAGAATATCAAAATCTACGTGCAAGTCTAAAACATCACGAGAGATCAACTTTACTACGAAAGATGATCTTATCATGACGACATGGTTAGATATCAATTTCAATGTCATTCAAGGAAATGGATTGAAATATAAAACATTGGCCAATTGTGGGAATATTTTCACAAGTGAAAGACTTTTGCACCAAAATGAGTACATTTTTTCTTTCTCAATTATGCTGTTTTGCGAGAAAGAAAATGCCACCTTGATTGACACATATTCACATGGGAGTGTAACCTATGTAAATAATAAAAGGTCAAAAATATCCTCCCCCAATTGTGAGGAGTATGCTAGGAAACTTCTTGGCAACATATCGGTATCATCCTCCCTGACAGTATAACAGTATTTATTTTATTTTTTATGAATCATTGTTCAACAATTCAATTAGTTTCTTTGATGAACAAGTTGTAAACAATTCATAATTAATTAAAGAGGAAAGTCCTTAATTATAATTGCTTGTGGGTAAAAGCAAAATGAAACAATTTGTTCATCAAAGAAACTAATCGTTAAAATTAAGTTATGTCAACAATTAATTTTAACTACATATTTCATGAAAACTACAATTTTTCAACCATACATTTTATTAATGTTATCAATTTATTATAAATCTTATATTAATCTATACATGAGACAAGCATTAAAAAGATACTCTTTAAATAAAGATCATTATTAGAAATGCTTTAATTGCTCAAACAAAACTGATTAGGTAAATCTTTAATTGCTCAAATTTATTAGTAGAATAATGCTATTTATTATTATAATGTTGGACTTTTGGTGACGTGTCGACTTATGTGGAATAATGAAATTTGACCGTTCAATCCCCCCTCATTAAAATTGAACTGTCCTATCAAATTATTTTATCTAAGTTGTCACATCATCGATATTTTATCATTACAATGATAAATAACATTAAGAAAATACTTGACTATTTGACATTTGAGCTCTACAGTTTTACCGCCGACACATTTCATATATTGTATAAAGAATTGAAAGTAAATACATTTAATTTTTTATTAATTATTTATTTGAGATTCGTTTGTACATTTTTTTAAACTTTGAGACTGTGATTGCAATTAATTATTTATGTTTTTTTCTTCTTTTATTTTTGTTTTATTTAAATAGGAAGGTAAATTCGTCATTTCAACGGATTTTCTTGAAAAAAAATGGGAAAAAAAATTGTATTTCGCACCGAGAAAGTCATTTAGGGGGCTTTCTGTGAAAATAAAAGGATAGAGATATATTTGACTATGGGATAATAAAGGTCAGAGACTGATACTACATCTGCACGTGAGGGACCATTTGTCTTACATTTTGGCCCCTATAAAATGGTCATCTATTCTTCTCCTAAACTTCCCCACATACTCCTTGTGACTCCCCCAATTCCCATTACTTTGTTAGGAAAAAAGGGTCCAAAGAAATCTGTAAAAACATGTCTAGCCCTGAAAATATTTTACAGGATGATAACATAGAAGAAATTCCTCAAAAACTCCAAGGTAAAAAACTTTCTTGGAATAAACTGAAAAGGAAAGACTCCCTCGACATGGAATCTGGCAAGTTTAACGGCCACCACCACCACCACCACAGCTCCAAGGTCCGTCTACCTATATCCCTTATTTCTTTTGGCGCATCTTTTTGCAGAATATAAGTGTTTAATCCGCGACAACAAGATATATATGTGTTTTGTGTGCAGAGTGGAGATTGGAGTTTGATACTGCATCTTGCATTTCAGAGCATCGGTGTGGTGTATGGAGACATAGGGACGTCACCTTTGTACGTATATGCGAGCACCTTCGAAGACGGTATAAAACACAACGATGATATACTCGGAGTTCTCTCCCTGATTTTCTACACCATCACTTTAATCCCTCTCATCAAGTACGTCTTCATCGTTTTACGTGCGAATGACAACGGCGACGGTAAACTTTAAGATTCTCTCTGCTTATCCCATCTGTACATGCATGTGTTTGTATATAAAATAGTATATCTAATTAACTATGAGAATCGGATCAAATTAATTATTTGTTACATATGAATAAATTTCAATATAACATTTGTTTGACGCATTTATTTTGTTATTTTTCGAATTAGATATGCGAATTGTATCATTGATTATTTGTTACATATGAAAACATCCTCGTATCAGGTTTCAATATAGTGTTTGTTTGATACATTTTATTTGAGTCATTTTTTTTTATTTTTTAACCACAAATTCTCTTAATAAAATAATTTTGAAATCTAAATTCTAATTTTTTTTCTTACCATTTAACTATAATTTTCACTTCAAATAATCTCTTTCAAACAAACACATAGTTTGTTAACCTAATTCAACTCAAAGTATTCGGTGGTACGCTAGGTGTGGCTTTATCCGGTGAAGATGTTTCCTTAAACCTCAAAAAAGTGGGTGGAAAATTTTAATTTTTTTTTCATATTTGGGTTTTGTCATCACATGGTTTTAAATGTTCAACAATAGTGGCTACGTAGTAGCAAAGTAATTATTCCTATTAAATTGCAGAGAGATGCAGTTATTATTGTTTTGACTTGTTAATTAATTATTCAGAGTCTGAAACTCCTCGTTATTATCTTCTCCAAGAGATTATAAATTTAGAGGGACACGTGGAAGCATTATATAGGCGTTTTATCAAATCGAATATGTGGTTTTTGTATAGGGATAGAAAAAAAAAATCTATGAAATGAAGGATTTAAACTTGAAAAAATTGATATTTAGATTTGAAAAAGAAAAAAGAATAAAAAATGATATATCATTGGTTGATAAATTAATATTGATGTTCGGTATTAATTTTTTGTAGGAGGAACATTTGCTTTATACTCTCTGATTTGTCGATACGCAAAGGTGAGTTTAACCCCGAGTCAAGAAGTGGAAGATAGAGAGGTGTCGAATTTTCAGCTTGAATTGCCTAATAATCGGACGGAAAGAGCTTCGAGACTCAAGACCAAATTAGAAAACAGCACATTTGCCAAGTTCTTCTTGCTCTTTGCCACCATGCTTGGTACTTCCATGGTGATTGGAGATGGTGTCCTCACTCCATGCATTTCAGGTACATTAATAAATTCGAAATTAATATTTTCTTTCTTTCTACGCATACATGCACGACTTTTTTTAACGGTTGAAGATTAAATTTCCTAACTCTTCAACAGTTTTGTCCGCCGTGGGAGGAATCAAGGAGGCTAAAGAATCCATTTCTGAGGGTATGTATTCCACGTGCAAGCTTAAGTCACCAACGTTGAATTTGTATCATAATTGAAGTTTTTTGTCTGTGAAATGATCATCGGAATTTTAAAATTACATCATAGTCGTTGATTTTCCATCATGACTGGAATGCAGATTTTTCTAAAAATTTGACTTTTGATATTCACACAGAAGTGTTGAAATAAATGCCACAACAGACATTTAAAAATTTTATATCCAAAGTGATTGAAGAATATTCCTTTGGTTAGAGGTAATAATTGAGTTTTCTTTATTCATTTTCGGAAAAGGGATTGAATTTGGACATCATATTAAATAATTGCCTTATTAGACATTACAGTACAATTGTTTCTTGATTATATCAAAGTTGTCTTGTAGTTAATTTTTCATGTCACATGTTTTCCCTACTTAAGTGGAACCTGCCCTCTTTTTTTTTTTTGGAGGATGAGGAAGAAAATTTTTGCATTAACTAACAAATTGAGTGATAAAAAGAATTGATATAGTTGGTTTTAGGGCGTGTTCGATATGACTTAAAATCCAATTAAAATTGAAAATATAGTCGTTATTGGGTCCCGCTCATTTAATAAAAGTCAACAATAACGGCTAGTTTTTCAATTTTAATCTCTACCGAACATGCCTTAATGTTATTGAGTTATTATTATTTTGTTATATTTCATGGAATTAATATTTTCTAGAACAAGTGAAAATTTTGTAACATATCGTATTTGTATATTTTTGTGAGCAGATACGGTAGTTTGGGCTTCAGTCGCAATCTTAGTACTTCTATTCATGGTCCAAAGATTTGGTACAGACAAAGTGGGATACAGTTTTGCTCCCATAATTTGTGTTTGGTTCTTATTCATTGCTGGCATTGGTGTCTACAATTTCATCAAATTTGACCCCTTAGTTGTCAAAGCTATAAATCCAAAATACATTGTAGATTATTTCAAGAGAAACAAAAAACGAGCATGGATTTCCCTTGGTGGTGTAGTTCTCGCAATAACAGGTATACATACATACATATATGTACACTTTAACGATATTGTTTGTAGAGTAGGTTGGAAACCTTTTTATTTGCTTCGAGGAAACTTATAATGATCACTTGTTGGACCATGTAAAGATCACATCAATTTCCATATAAATTTAAAGTAATTTGAAGTCGAAGAATGAGGAAAAAGTCGAGTAAAATTTCAACAAAATATCGGCATTCCATATATTTTTACTAAAATCGCAATCCAAAGTTGGAATAATTCTTGAAATGTTTATCTTGTTGTGCAGGAACTGAGGCATTATTTGCAGATGTTGGTCATTTCACTGTTAGATCCATACAAATAAGCATGTGTAGTGTCACTTATCCAGCACTCATATTAGCATACACAGGACAAGCTTCCTTTCTTCGAAAGCACGATGATTTGGTCTCTGATACCTTCTATAAGTCTATACCAGGTGAGGACCTAGGCATTTCTTGTACTACGGTACTAAACTTGATCTTATATAGTATATTGTTTCATTAACAATACAAAGTTTGATACATGTGGTTACAGGTCATTTGTATTGGCCAACATTCGTGGTGGCTATCTTGGCTTCGATCATAGCAAGTCAAGCGATGATATCAGGCACTTTCTCAATAATTCAACAATCTCTTTCCCTCGGTTGTTTCCCTCGCGTTAAAATAGTTCATACGTCTACTGAGTACGAAGGGCAAGTTTACATTCCTGAAATCAATTACCTTCTTATGATGGCTTGTATTTTTGTAACTATTGGATTCAGAACCACTACAAAAATTGGCAATGCCTATGGTATGTATCCATCCTTGAATACTTTTTGTTTGAATTTTTCCAGAAAATTTTCAATAATATTTAGCTAATTATAATTTTTTTAAATGTACAGGGATAGCTGTGGTGTTTGTAATGACCCTAACATCAGCTTTTCTAGTTTTGGTCATGATCATGATTTGGAAAACTCACATAGTACTTATAATTCTATATGTGGTAATAATTGGCTCGGTTGAGCTTGTCTATCTAAGCTCAGTCCTTTACAAATTCGATGAAGGAGGATATTTACCTATCGCATTTGCACTTTTCCTAATGTCAGTAATGTACATTTGGAATTATGTGTATCGAAGAAAGTACGATTTCGAGCTAGAACACAAGATTTCTCCGGATGAAGTAAAGGAGATCATGATGGAAAACAATTCCTACAGGTTGCCAGGGCTTGCAATTTTCTACTCCGAGTTAGTCCATGGAATCCCACCAATTTTCAAGCATTATGTTGCCAATGTACCAGCATTGCACTCGGTTCTGGTTTTCGTGTCTATTAAATCATTACCTATAAGCAAAGTGCCGATTGAAGAAAGATTCTTGTTTCGTAGGGTGAAACCAAATGATTTTCACGTGTATCGTTGTGTTGTGCGATATGGATACACTGATATACGGAATGAGCAAGAACCTTTCGAAAAGCTTCTCGTTGAGGGATTGAAGGTCTTCATTAGAGAGGACTATATGGGCATGGCCCACGCTTTAGATCGAGCAGAAGAGGATTGTGAGGCAAAAGATGATGGTTCAACTAAAGGAGAAGATGTTGATGATGAGATTGCAAAACAAGTTGAGATTGAAAAGGAGGAAGAAATAATAGATAGAGATATTGATGTATTGGAAAAGGCTTGGAAGTGTGGAGCGGTGCATTTTGTGGGTGAACATGAAGTAGTTGCAAGCAAGGGTGCTAGCATTGTCAAGAGGATTATGATAGATTATGCTTATAATTTTTTGAAGAAGAACTTGAGACAAACGAATCAGGTATTTGATATTCCTCAGAAAAGGATGCTTAAGGTGGGAATGACATATGAGCTTTAGTATATATATAATATATATATCAAAGATTTTCAATAATATTTCGATGTTTTTCTTTTCTAGTGCTTTTCATTGTAACTAATGTTTCGCTAAAGGTAATTGTTTGGCAAGGCTGTTTAGAGTCATCAATATGGTGGAGCCAAAAAAATTGGTTTAGTGGAGGCATAGTATTTTCAAATATATTTATATTGCAACGTATTGTCAAAATTCTTACTTTCAGTATTCAGCTCTCTACTTCTAATTCAGTTGGTTGCAATTTGTTTGAGCCTTTTTTTTTAATAGAACCTCACTTGTGACGGAGGAATACCGTGATTACATACTCGATAGTTGACTTTACACCAAAAACAAAATGTATTTGCGAGTAAAACATGTTTAACGATAAACAAGTTAAACATGACAAATGAGAAAAACAAATAAAAAAAACAAACAAAGTCTGACAACCCGTCAAAATAACACAAATAAATCAACCATGAATATAAGCTACTCCAAGTCGATCTAAACGGACAAGTCCACGAGCAACTCTGGGTAGATCCATGTGCGAGTAAAATCTCTGTGTATGCCCTTTTGCACCAAATTTTGCCAATGTATCTGCCACTCGATTACCTTCCATGTATTGATGCATTACATGAACCTCAAAAGGATGAATCAAAACCAATAGCTCTTCCCAAAAAACCCACAGATACTAGATTGTGCACTTGTGATTTATTAGCCAATTAACAATAATTAGAGAATTACATTCAATTTCAACAACACAAGCCCCAAGTTGTTGACCTATTTCAGTTCAACTTCCTTTAAATGGACGGTGAAGATTGATTCTTTATTTATTTATTTATTTATATTTTATTTATATATTATTTTTTATAAATATTATGGATTCTTCTATCAATATTGTTGTTTCTACATCCTTTTAGACACATTATAAATTTCATGCAACTTACATTGGACATCTAGTTATAAAATTCTCTTCCATCCCTCTTTATTCTAAAGTATTCCTATAAGTTCGGAATTCATTACTTTCTCCACAAGGTTCGTTCTAAAATTTTCAGCAAATCTCTTCAAAGTCTTAACAAATATCCGCCTTAATTGTTGTTAGTTTTAGCCTTTCACTGAGTTCTTCGATGTAACATCCTCAAAATTTGCCCATTTACAATATTCTTTTATCCAAGTTAGACGGCTTTGAATTCTTCGGATAGCTATATTTAGCTCGATCATTTGAATTCGATGAGAAATGATAATTTGATTCATAATATACCTTTCGAAGCTCATCGTAAGTACTTTATGAATGGTATCAATAACTTGATGTAGAAATCCTATTGAAAATAAATCAAAAGAAGAGATGTCGGACACAAATTAATACGAGTAGCTATTTTGACTCGTTCTAGCAACCTCATCAATATTTTATTGATTTTGCAAATCGAAGGGGATGTTGTAAAGTACGATGTGAGTATTTCAAAGCGATACCATGATTTTACCTAAGTTCAAGTATTATAGTTCGCATCGATTTATGAAGTGGTATAATGAAATGGGAAATAAAAGAAAAATTAGAAATTTGTATATATGCATATCTGACTTTGTATATAAATGGGAATATAGCAATAATTATGGGTTCATTAGCATGTATATTTATTTTCATAGTTGTAATGCTTATCACTAAATTGAGATTTGCATGCAAGCATTTAATAAATAGGTGGGATCCACGTAAATTAAGAAATGTAGTCATAATTATTAATTAAGAAACAACAATTGCATATTGACAATATATACAATGTTTAAAATTTTCATTCTTATTTTTTTACTCATTTTCATTCACACATTTTTCAATAAAATAATATTTTACATCATATCAAAAACTTTTTCAACCACACTATTCCAGAATACATTTTTTCAAAATAATGTGGCTCAAATACACCCATAATAATGAGTTAATATATACTTTTATATATATTTTCTAATTTTGTCATGTTCTCAAGTCTCGTGCGGTTATTTTCGTATTAGTTTATTTGCATATTAACGTAGAATTGTCTTTATAACTATTGAAGTGTTGAAATTATTGTCACAGCAACATTTCAAAAGGCACATTCAAAGCATCATGTAATTAGTTGTCGAATCTTCATTTGGTTCAAAGGAAATTATTGAGGTTTTTATATCATAATTTGGGGAAAAGAGGGTTGATTTTAAACACCCTAATAAATACTTGTCTAGGAAGAGTTTCCTTCTTTTTTTTTTCTTTTTTTTTTTTTCCCTCTGTATGGAGAAAGGAAACTAGATTTTACAATTCATCGACGGCGTTGGTAACTTGATAGTAAGTATATTAGAACCATATTGCAAAGAGAAAGCTTGACGATTTTTTATTCAAAGATCGAGAAATCTAATAAATTTTGTGATAAATTTAGAATCATGTTTTAACCGAGTTTTCTATCATCCTGAACAAATGTAAAAGTTATAATTATTTATTTATAATAATCACACTTATCTGGGAAAATCCAACTGTTAAATTAACCTGAAATATCAATTAATGTAAAAGTTTTAACTTGATTCCCTTGAGTTTAGGGGCATAAAATCAAATCTTAAATATCCTTTACTTAGGTAATGGAAGAAATTTCATTACTTAATATAATAAGTCTACAACACTACACTTGACATAAGTACATTGGAAAGCTATTCGGTAAGACTAATATTTTGACTTGAAAAAATTCAAAACGTTACAATAATACAAAGCATATTTTGATTCAATGCAGTCACTTAGCTGAATGAATCAAGATCCTTTTAACTGCGTCATCATCGTATCTTTAAAATTTCTCCACTTTCTATTGGTACTACAACCTTATTCACTATATACTTGTTCGTGCGAAATTCACAAGAGTACAAAATTGTTGACAAGTAATAGAATTGATGAGTTAAAAGTATAGTCTCACAGGAAATAAATTCAATTCAAATTTACTAGTTTCATAAGGAAATCAAATTATGTAAACAAACAGATTTGATTTTTATGCTTTTTTGATAATCGATAAAAGTATGATATATAATTTTTTTTCCCGAACAGATTAAATTTATCCTAATCACGACACGAATCTATTTCTAACTCGAATTTGAATGACTAGAATGAATTAAAGTTTATATTATCTATATGATTGCACATGTGATAAATGTTATTCTTAATATCTATTGCACATATGTTAATTTTATTGCATTCTAAACTTATTATGAGTCTTTCAACATTACAACAAGCAACTAATTATCTAATTGGTGGCCAATTAATTAAACTAATGCAATGGATATACAAAATTAATCAAGAAATAAACTAAACTAATAGTCTTGAATTAAAATAAATAAACAATAAGGTTCATTTTCATCCAATACAAAAACGAATCTAGCTTGACATATTAATATATAAATTACAAGAAAAAATAATGAAAAATATTACCTGAATCGTGAAATAATTCAAAAGATGTTAATCTTCAAGTCCAACGTTGAATTCTTCAAAATCTTGATGCAATTGACCTTAAATTCCTTGTTAAAGCTTGATATCCTCTCTTAGAATATAGCAATTAGCCTATTGTTCTTGATGAATTTGATATACTATTGTGTACGATGAGGCAAGAGAGGTTATTTCAATGTGTAGCCATCGTTCTTTATTTATAAGAGTCGAAAAATAGATCAAAACCGCGTTCCATTTGGATTCTAGAAAAGTTTGAATCACAGAAGGAAATTGTTGATTCATCTGTGGCCATGAATTTCCTGCGCATGCGCATGTTCACTTCGATTCGTCCATGAATAACTTTCGATAATTTGACCATAACTTTCTCTAAAAATATTCTATTGAGGTGATTTAAAATGTATTGAAAAGGTAATTGAAAGGGATACAATTCTTATAAGAGTACAATTTTTCCAATTCGAACATTTCCATCTAAAATATGGGTCTCAAGGTGAAGTTAAAAATTCGGAGTATAACTTTTTCGGCTTGAAATTGATTTATGAAAAATACTTCCATTATATTTCACTCATTTGACCTCCATTTGCATTCAATTGATCTTATATGATCTTCAATCATCGTTTTGTGGTCCGAATCAACTATGGATATTTACACTTTGGTCCCCAAACTTTGAATTTACTTCGTTTTCACACATATTTCTAGGTCTGGACAAAACCACACGAACCAAACTGAATCGAATCGAGCGGTTCTTTATAGGTCAAATACCCGAACGGATATTTGAATGGAAAATCGATGGGTTTGGTTTAGTTCTCGATTTTAGATCATGAACCGAAAAATCGAATAAGAACCGAATATAAATAGTTTTTTTTAATTTCTTATATTGAATTAATTAAATTATTTTAATTAGCAGATTAATTAATTTAGTGATTAATGCTCCAACTCCCAAGCCAAGTTCATGCTTAGCTAGCCCGACTCACCCAATTTCTAAATTCAATTTTTTATTTTATTTTTTTGGCCCAATTATTAATTTCATTGTTAGCCCAAGATCTAAGCATTTTTAAGTTTTTATTCTTCCCTTTACAATTTCATACTTTCATTCGGTAAGCATATGTTCATTAACCCAAATCATTTGATAAATTGAAAACCTACATCTACATGCCCAAATCGAAGTCATCGACTGTCAAGTCTGACTTCCTCTCTCCAACTGCCCATCGAAGATACGAATGAACATGTCATTAGTTGTATGTATATAGTGTTGTTGTAAATGTTAAAAAAATAAATTTATGGTACGGAACCGAACCCAAACAGTTCCATAATTATATTTGGACCCGACGATTTCATTTATTAAATACTAGAAAATTTTGGTTCGGTTCAGTTCGGTTCTGACCATGTCCAACCCTACGTTTTTCGTTCATTTCTTCCAATTCTATCAATTTTTATTGAGTTCAACTTGATAAATGCACTTAACACAAAATCAAACTATAATTCATCAAAATAACTAACGAATACTTTAATTTAATGACCTAAATAAGTGTACAAAATACACTTATCAATACTCAAGTTCCCAATAAAACTGCAACTACTCTTTTTTCTAACTTGTTCTGTAAACCTAATAAAAATCTTATAGAATTAAACTTTTTGTACACTCTTTGTGTACAATAAATTGGACATTTCAAAATGTGTCAAAATCCTTATCATTAATTGTTAAAAGTATTATTAAAATTATTGTATAAATAGCTTTCACATCATAATAAAGTAAAATTTGATATACATTTAGCAAAATTGAATCTTATAACATTGTTGTTTCAAAGAAAGAACAAAAAGTACTGTTTTTTTCAACTAGTCTAATCTTAGAACTGCAACATTTTGGGACAACCACTAACATCTCAAATTATTTAATTATCGCTAATTATGGGCGGTGATGATGTGAAAACCAAGAGCTAATCCTCTGCAGTAACAATTTCCTTCAATTATTGAAATTGGGGCTTTGGAGTGTTGCACAATTATATGCATGGAAGGTAAAAATACAACAAAAGGGTAAAATTGACCAAAAAGTACAATATTGTTGAGCTTGTCACAAGAATTTGCCAATGCAGAAGATCTGCTTCTCTTGACAATTGATTGATGATTTGAAGTTGGTTTGCTTTTAGAATGAAGTGCTGTTTTAATTATTATCACCTTTTTGTGATTTTCTTTTCTCAAGTCAAAAAGGTCTAAGATTGTATTGAAGAAAGAAGAACCGTACATGTTTATGATATATTGGATACAAACTTAGACACCAAAATATGAGACAATCAAAAAATTATATTTATCACATCGTTTTTCATTGATTCTCTTCTGTTTTAAGTATTGTATATACCCTCGCAACATATTAACTAAGTACTAACAGACGGATGGATAATCCCGTCCACTACTATGGATAAGATTTTAATTCACTTAATATCTAACAATGTGAACGGATGTGCAATGATATTTATCTCTAAGGTGCTTATATGCCTAGTAGTCGAAAATTCCGTAGACTAGTCATAGCCTAGAGCACCTACGAATTTCAAATATTCAAAATAGGAAATAAAGTAATACTTATAGAGCTCTCTTTCCATGTGGGCTCAAGGTGTTACATCAAATTGAATGCAAGTATTTGTTTCTTAGTTTGTGGAGCCTATTTTTATATTAAAAAAAATGGTGATACATAATTTAATAGCTATTTTAATTCATTTTCATCACAAAATGTCCAATTCATAGAAACTAGATTAATCATATATTTATTCAAATCGAGCGTCATTATGACGTATTAATGATCAAGCAAAAAATAATCCTGCATAATCGATCTCAAATTTATTGAGAATAAAACTTAATTTATGATTATTCTTATGTACGTTATTATCATATGACCATAAAATATGTGCAGGGAAAGGAATATATATAGGGCGTTGGCCCAACTTTTATAGTTTCATTGTTGGATTTATACATAGAATTCCTAGTTCAAAGTAAGGAAAAATAAAGAGAAAGGAATCTTTGTTTATGTCAATTAGCTAATTGTCTGTTTTTAAATTGGCTTTGCTATTGTATTTTAATCTAACTAGTGACAACATTTGCTTCTTTAATTGTATCGAAATACATCGATACATCCTAGGTGGACTTTTGTTTTTACTAATGATGTTTGTGGAAAATACTAGTTTTTGAACTGTTGTAGCAAGTAATTTAGACATAAAATTTAGAACTTAGTGCGTGGTTTGACATTCTAATCTCTGTCCTTTTGTTGTTTACATTTTTTTAGCCGGACTGCTTGAATGTAAGGTATGTGGAAATACAACGAGCACAAGTTTTTTAAAGAAGAATCTCGGAAAGGATTTTTGGGTACCAAAATTTCTTGAGTAACGAAGTTATAGTCACGTAACTTTATGTCTAACTTTATTGCTTAAGGTGTGCAAAAGCATGAAAAATAGTACAATTTAGGTCGAGGGATGCAAGAACGAAGAATAATGGATACATTGTCATTTTTTTTATATATATATTTTTTGCAATTTATGAATATAAATGCAATGAAAAGTTCCCAATTTCTATTATCGTTTTGTCTAGATTAGTTTAAATGTGAAATTTCTTAAGACCGTAAAGACAATAGGCTTGAAAATACCGTCAAAGTTAGCAATGTAACAACAGCCACTAGTAACCTATTCTCATCAAGCACCATGCACACAAGCAGACATCGATCCGAAGTCCGAAGACAAATATTTAATCCACCAGCCAAATGGAAGTGCAATTGCAAGCATAACATTACAATATCTTATGCCTAAGCTCGTCAATCAGCATACTGCAATGTTTCTTGCCCATGCCCCGCAATCCCTTTCTTGCTTCTAGTATCGAGTTTTAAGCCAGTCGGGAAGGGCACAAAAAGCGGTTCACCTTTTTATGCCATATAATTGGTATATTGAACCACACTCGAGAATATTAAGGAAGAAAATATGGAATATTAGTCATGTTCAATGCCCTATGACACATAAAACCCAAGATACAAATGTTTAATAACTTAAGACAAACAATGGCAAATTGACGAATACCTCGTATATTGTTAGGTTTTTTTCATTCATTAAAGAACTTGGTTTATTCACTTTTTCAACTTCTTCTGCATAATGCTGAACTGAAGACTTTCAGTAGAAAGTTGTGAAACTTTACGTCTTTTTCTCTGTTTTCTAGTGTTCGTTTTTTATTAATATGTTAAATACCACAAGTGCAGTTTCATTGGAAACCTTGTAAGGCTTGGTATCCTTATCTTCAGTAAAAACCAGAATTAAATGAAAGAAACAATACCAACTCATTTGGTTCCATCAATGGTTTAAATCAAATAAGACCAATAACAGCTTCAATACATGAAATTATTCAACTTATAACACTTACATCCATTGATATAATATATATAACACTGTACTTTGTATCTCAAAATCCTGTGCTAAAGAGCATATTTAACATACACAGCTCGATTCATTTGCCTTTCGTTGTGTTAAAGAAAAATTAAAACCGGTTTGAGCAAGATTGAAAATTAACAGATTGGTGCATGCAAAGGGAAACAAGTTTTACATGAAATTATGGAGATAGCTTTATTGAAGGATAGGCTTAATACACTTTTTGATGTAAGAATCCAGCACATCAGTTGAATATAACAATTTTCAGCTATGATTCAATAAAAAAATGTAGCTATGTTTTACTTCAGCAAAAAAATAATGGAAAATGGGATCAACCGTTTGTTCTTTCTTTCTCTTGTTTAATTCTTATTCCTTGCGTATATGCACTATACTAAAAATATAGCTTCAACAGTGGAAATGTATCTGTTTATAACAATTATTTTGCTGGTAATGTTTCTATTGTTTAAAACACCATTACCGTTGGATATATCAACTGATAATTTGTGGATGTAATATTTCGTTAGTAAATATATTTGAAATTTAAAAATTAATTTTGTCGGTAAAACTATAGCCTATGCCAAGAGAAACTTTCCATCGTTAATTTTCCATCAATCCAGTCACATTTTTAACAGTGTGGGTGGGGTTTTTTTGTTTAGGGATATGAAAGGTTCTTATTAATTTATTGTTAACAAAGAGGGGCATTTCTCTATCACCTGTCTCTTATCACTACTATATATATATATCAATAAGCCAAAGAAGATTAAAATTCAAATGGTCATTTTGTGGCAGCCCAAGAACTCTCTTCATCCAGAAATTGGGGAGAATTCTCAGGCTTTTGTCCTCCTCCACCTCAACCAAAATTCCTAATTTCATGTTCACCAAAAACAAGAAAGAACGAGAGAGACGAAGAATTCGTTATCAAGTTTGAAATTTAAGCCGAAAAGGACAACCAATACTTTATTAAAGTTTTGTAGTTTATAGTCTTTATCTGATGTCAAATATTACAGGTGATGAGGGGAGTTTTTCCTCGGGAAATACCGGAGAAATTCAACAGCAACAAGAAAAACAGCAAAACTCGATAGTTTCTAATGCTACTACGAATAGCAATGGCTCCAGCTCCCAGCAGCCGCCTACTAAGAAGAAACGAAACTTACCCGGAAATCCAGGCAATTTTAGCAACTCATAATTCTTATTGTGTATATGTTTTTATACTGTCAATCTCTTTGTTTATTAATGAACTATACGGAGTAGCATAAAAGGGTTCATGTAGTCAACCTCAAAATTTATTGAGTTCTAAATTTATTTTATAACTATGGTCTGCATAAGTATGTTTGCAGAAGTGCATTTGTTCGTAGAATAGAGTAGGGTTTGAGAACTTACCAGTTTTGTAGATTCAGTTTAAGAGATCTTTTGGATTAAAAAGAAATAAATTGTAAAGGGTCCAATAATTGAATTCAAAATTTCAATAATTGATCTACACTGTGCTTGATTGCACCTTTCTTTATCTTGTGAGATCACGGGATGTCTTATTCACTTAATTTATTCGTAAAGTCATGTGTAATATTTTTTTGTTTCAACACATATATGCTGGAGTTGTCTTGCAGGATGATCACTAACAATAATATGATTTTTTTGTCTTTATATTGTAAAGATCCGACAGCAGAAGTTATTGCACTGTCACCAACAACCCTTATGGCAACAAACAGATTTGTGTGTGAAATTTGTAACAAAGGATTCCAAAGGGATCAAAATCTTCAATTGCATAGAAGGGGTCATAATCTTCCTTGGAAATTAAGGCAAAGAACAAGTACCGAGATAAAAAAACGAGTTTATATATGCCCGGAGCCATCTTGTGTGCACCATAATCCGGCTCGAGCATTGGGAGACCTTACGGGAATCAAGAAACATTATAGCCGAAAACATGGAGAGAAGAAATGGAAATGCGATAAGTGCTCGAAGAAATACGCTGTGCAATCTGACTGGAAAGCTCACCAAAAAACTTGTGGAACGAGGGAGTACAAATGTGATTGTGGGACCATATTCTCTAGGTTCATATCTCACTACTTATGAATTGATATACAATTTGTGCTGTTATTGTTCGACCATATGAAGTGTGATCATATCGTACACGGCATCTTAAGACACCCTAATATTCCTACCTATCTAGGATTTTATGAGATCACCTTCGTCGTAATGAAAACTTGCTGCAGTGAGTGGATGTAGAGTTCATATAAAGGGTATAATCTATAACATAAATGTCATTCCAAAGTGATATATTAATCGACTAATAAGTCGAATTTAAGATCAAGAAGATGCGAAAATGAGTTTAGTTCTACAAGAATGGTGTGTGCCGAGGTGTGGAGTACCGAAACTTTTGTACATTTTTTTCCATATATTATCAGTATTTGATGCATATGTATATTTTGTGCATGCAGGAGGGACAGTTTTATAACACATAGAGCATTCTGTGATGCTCTGGCTGAAGAGAACAATAAAGTGAACCAATGCCTATTGAGTACAATGGGGCCTAATTTACAAGGTCAAATGCCTGAACTCATGTCAACTATGCCTATTAACAGCAACGCAAACACACCTATGGGATTATCTGATTTCAACAATCCACTGAAATCACCCCCTCCAGATCTTGTCCCAATCCCATTCAAGCCCATGAACATTGGCGGTGGTATGTTTTCGAGCAATTCCAGCTCCCTCTTTGGTAGCCCGAGAAGCATTCATTCTTCGTCATCAGGCCTTCAGCTAAGCTCGAGTTCTAGTCCCTCGGGCTATAACTACCATCAAGATGGAAAAAGCGGTCAGGGTCAGATTTCAGGCTCGGCCCACATGTCGGCAACGGCGTTATTGCAAAAGGCAGCCCAAATGGGTGCAACTGCAAGCAATAGTATCAACTCTCCAATGATGCAAAAGAGCCTTGTTAGTAGTATGACGGGTCCTGATCAAGTTTCGGGAACAAGGCCTTTGTCCAATGTGCACCAAGGCAACTCGTATGACAACTTCCAAATCCAAAACGAACAATCAGCTTTCGTAGGAATCAATGGAGGAGGATATTCTAGCCAGCTTATGCACAAGAGCCCGCAAGAGGTGTCTGACTTATTCGACTCCTCCAAGACTTGTGGCTCAGCCATGAGTGACATGATGATGTACGGTGGAATGCTGATGAATAACGAGCTAAATTCCGGATTCTTAAAGAATGCTATGGAACAAGAGGACAGTGAAAATTCCGGGCTTGTCCGGGGAAGAAATGTCATGGGGATGAATTCCTCCGGTCCGTCCAGGTTAGGGGGCAACGATGTGATGACAGTGGATTTCTTAGGCGTCGGTGGATCGAGGCCTCAAAATATGCATGAACAGAGATTGGATTTGGAGGCTATAAACCAACAGAGAATGCAAGTAGTGAACCCTTTCCAACAGCTCTCTCATAGGGATTCTGCTATGGAAAAGCCCTTATGGGATGATGTGTGAGAGATTGCAATGTAGGAATAAAACAATGTCGGATAGNGGCCTCAAAATATGCATGAACAGAGATTGGATTTGGAGGCTATAAACCAACAGAGAATGCAAGTAGTGAACCCTTTCCAACAGCTCTCTCATAGGGATTCTGCTATGGAAAAGCCCTTATGGGATGATGTGTGAGAGATTGCAATGTAGGAATAAAACAATGTCGGATAGTACAATGAGATGACATCTAATGAAATCTGACACGGTGTCTTAAATTCAACCTCCATGTTAGACACTGGATTTCATGTTGAATTTTAACTTGTCGGAGCGGTTGCAAGTGAAATGCCGCGCTTCAAACTCAAGCAACATTTGTCAAAAGTCGCAGTATTTGATGTCGCTGACCTTTCACTCGAGTGGCAGTGACACCTTTACGTCAGATCTTCTTTCGCTAGCATGTCGCGAGCGACAGTCTAGCCGCTCGAGCTTGCTCGAGCGATAGACGAGGAATGGAGACACCCGTTTTTCAAGCTCGAGTGATAGATGAGCGATGGACATTTTTTCAACTCGTATTTCCTCTTCTCTATCCAACTTTGGAAAGCAATTTTTCATTCATCTGGAATTGATTTTGAGATTTTAAATATATCACGACGATCTGCTCGACGAGTAGAACAAGTTAATTTATTTATATTCATAATTTGACTATCGGATCAAGTACGAATATTTGATCGAAATTGACATAAAAGTCACTTTTTCATACTCAATTTCATTCTCTAAACCAAATTCCAACATAACTTAGCCTTCTATTTCTAATTCAATGAAAAACCTTGATAAGCCTGATTATTAAGTTGAAGAACGGCAGTTGAACTTGAAAGTCCAAGATTGGCTAATCAAGAGGGGGGTGAATTGGTTTTTAAAACTTTTTCGAATAATTAACTAAAGTCATATAAGTTAAAAACACGTTGATAAATTATTAATCTTAAGCTAGTTCAAGCAAGTAGATCATTCAAATAATAAGTGCAAATAAACGAAGACCAAAAACACAAGTAAGCAAATAAGTAAGACAATGTAATTTGCACAAAGTAAAAACGTTAAGTAAAAAGAGATAGAGAGTGCAAATGATATAGTTATGGAGGTTCGATTCAATGCAATGCTCTACGTTCCCCATTATCAAGCTCTCCGACACGAGTACTGATCCTTATACAATGTTGAGCTTTACAGGACCTCAACACGATCCACACTATTGAGCTTTATGGGACCTCAATATGATCAACACGGTAACTTACAATAAGGAGCACCGATCATTATACAATGTTGATCTTTAAGGGACTTCAATACGACTTACAATTCAAATAAATTTTGCAAATGAAATCTTCTCTTCTTAATGAATGATAAATTCAAAGTTGAGTACAAGAAGAGAAGCATGCTAACACTTTAATAGATAGCAATGAATGAAGTTTAAGTGTTATGTTAGAAAAACTTTGATGAATATGATAATCAAAACTTAAATTCAATCAATCAAAGTGTTTCAATGAGTGGATGAAGAAATAAATACAATGTAAGTTCAAAAATCTGTCTTTCAATGAATGATTATAATAAATTAAGTGGTAAGAAAAGAAACTTTGATGAATAATATTGATTTTTCAAGTTTGATTCAATCAATCAAAGTTTCAATATGAAGAAGTAGAAGAGTTTATACAATGTAAATGTCAAGAACTTCTTCAAAAATATATTTCTCTTTTAAGATAGAAACTTTGAAGAATAAGATTGATTTTTCAAGTTTGATTCAATCAATTAAAGTTTCAATATGTAGAAGTAGAAGAGTTTATACAATGTAAATACCAAGAACTTCTTCAAAAATATATTTCTCTTTTAAGATAGATATAAATAAATTAATCACAAAGAGAAATGAAAAACTTTGATGAGAGAAATGATTTTCAAATATAAAATTAATCAAAAAAGTTTCAATGCAAATAAATTGATAAAGATAAAATAAAAAGTAAAGATCAATTATTTTATCTCAAAAGAAAATCTCTATAATGCTCTTAGAAGTGTGTATTTGAATGCAAGAAGATATGGTATTTATAGGTGAAAAACAGTCAAAACTCTGTCCAATCGGACGCACCGTACTGGACGTCCGCTACAGTACTGAATGGTGAACTTGCCGTTGCGTCAGAAAATCAGAACGGTTGAATTTTTTACCGTTAGCGCTAAACTGCCATACCGGACGTTCGGTTGACCGTTGACTTTTTTTTTAGATGTGATCTAAATTCAAGTATCACTTTGAAAAATTAATTTTACTTTTGATTAAAAATATTTTATGCAAGTAATATGAAAATAACTCTTTGTACACAAAATGATTTTTGAGCTATTGTCATTCATTACTAAAGATCAAAGTGTTATACATTTACATATGATCACGAAAGCCTAATCTTTAATATTCTTTCGAAGTTTCTTTCATGTTTGGCTCTTAAACTCTTGATTTTGATCTTTCTTGACATT
>CAIGRR010173058.1:0-10488 GCA_903798365.1 Fraxinus sp. 1973-6204
CTTCCCTTCCAAGTAGAAACTGAAGAACTACACGGAGTCATCAGTCTAGGCCCGTAATTGCAGGTTCTCTTTCCGCGCTTAAATTTGATTATATATAGAATAATTGGATTAAGGCAATTTATGTGAGATAAGGTAGTCCAATAGATCTTGTAATTTTTCGTTATTGGAACCCTAACTCACTCCGCTGATTTTCATTTTAATTTTCTTGTGTGGTTTTTTTTTATGATTTAAGGTGGTGATTATTTTTTTTCATTTTCAGGTCAGCAGGATTTCACCTTGAAGTTTTGCCTATAGATTCTAACAAATTGTATTAGAATCTGAATCAGGAAAAATGATATCCATCGAAATGAACGATCGCAAAAGTAAGTAGATTGTTCTATTTATATTTATCAGTGAATCAATTGTTGAATTGCGTGCGTGCGTGCATGCGTCCTATGTCCGACTGAGGTTCTCTACAATGTATCTGAGTAATTACATCTGAGCTACTGTGGATTTGCATTCCAGCTTGTTTGAATTATATTTATAAATCAACCTTTGGATTTTTATTTTTTATTTTTTTTGTATTTCTCGTTGCTGAGTGAAACTGCCATGGTTAATTTGAAGTGCACCTTCATATTATATTATTGTATAAGAAACAAACGTGTAAATGCCTGATGTATTTTTTTTTCTTTGCCTTGATATAACGAGATAGAAATTGGACTGGGACTGACGGGGTTTGGAGTGTTTTTTTCATTCTTGGGGGTAATTTTCTTCTTCGACAAGGGATTGTTAGCTATGGGAAATGTAAGTTCAATTTTATGGTGCTCATCGTTTCACATTTTTTTCTTTTTCATCTATCAACTTCATATTGCTCAGTTTATTATTAATTCCTTGTTGGCTGTTTAACACTGTGTCTTTGTATTGAAACAGATCCTCTTCTTCTCAGGCGTGATGTTGACCATTGGACTCAAGTCGTCGGTGCAATTCTTCATGAAACGTTCAAATTTTAAGGTTTGTTTTGGTTAATAACTGCAGTGTGTTAGTTTTACCATTTCTGTTATTTTGTGTCCATTAGGATTTGATATAATGTTGATACTAGGGAACGGTTTCATTTGGTGCTGGCTTCTTCTTTGTCATCATTGGATGGCCTATAATAGGAATGATGCTAGAGGCATATGGATTTGTTGTACTCTTCAGGTTCAGCAATCTCTGTTTCCCTGATTATACATATAATGTTTCAGTTTTCAAAATGGTTCATTCTTGTCTCTTCCGGGTCCTAATGATTTATAATTATATTCATGCAGTGGCTTTTGGCCAACACTTGCTGTTTTTCTGCAAAAGATACCTATTCTTGGTTGGCTGTTCCAGCAGCCATTTTTCAGATCGGTATGTTTGCTTTGACATTTTTCTAGTTATATGTTTGGATCCTGGGAAGCAATTATTTGGAATTTATACTGAATTTGAGTTTAGATAGATGTTGGATGTTGCATTTTGAATAGTTTTGATGCTAGAGATTGATTTGTTTATCTATATTAATATCAGAGTATTTGAAGAAAGCTTTATTTGAACTTCTTATTGCTTCATTGGAGGTGTTTTATGGTGCCCCCACACAATCTTTTCTGTTCTAGTATTATTTTTATGTAGAAGTTGATGCATGGTATACACCCAGCGTATCGCTGAGTGATGGGCTGAAAGTACTTCTGTAATTATTCCTTAGTTGATCCTGCTAGGAATACTTTCAGGTCACTGCATTGTAATTGAGGATGGGGTACTTTTAGGAACTCTAGTTGGAGACATCAAATGATGTAGAAATTTGTTACTTTCCTTGTTCGTACCTGTGAGTCTGTGACCATATCTTAATTTGAGCAGTTCGACTTTAATCGTTGTTAAAGCACAACGGAATAGAACAGAATGATACAATGAGGATCCACACCATTGTTATCAGCTAGATTGTTTTTTAGAGTTTCTTCGAGTAATTATAGATTTAATGTTGTAGTTTTTTTTTTTCATGTCTAGCGTTCATACAAATTCTTGCTTAGAAAATTTCCATTATTTGAGCCAAGGTTTCTTAAAGTTCAAGTAAGGTAACATATCAAGTGTGAAAAAAACTTCAACAAAGTTGAGAAGTCTCTGAATTGTGTTCGTGTATACTGGATGTGAACTTAGTTGAAGGAGTATTAGGTGTGTCTGTTTGGAGAATCGGTCTCCTTCGCGTTAGACATGGACAGTTCACTTGATTTAGAGTGGTTTGATTCTTCAGGGAACTTTTCCGTGGTGTTTGACAGATATGTAGATTCATTTGTTGGAGTTTGGGATGCTTTATTTATCCACATGAGAACATGCAAGTTCTGCATTTGAATGTGTGAACTTTAGCTCTGAATCTATTATTATCTGGAGATTGAAGTCCTAGGTGCTATTCTTCTAAAATGGAAGTTCACAGATTTGGAGTTCTTTTCTTTCTATATTTTTTCTGCATTACGAAAAAAAGCCAGTGTACTTCTGTAGCCCTGTTTTTTTCCCACTTGCTTGACAATGAACCGCCTTCTTGTATAAGTTTTGTAACATGGCATCGTGTGTTTATAATTCTTCTTTATCTCCTCCTGTGCAGATCTTTGACCGTCACCGAGGAAAAAGAGTTCCTGTATAACTTTAGTCTAGGAAGGTGCAAGAAGAGGCACCCGTTTGCCACTAGCAAGTTTTGTAAGATACTGTCTGATCAACAATTCCATATAAGACAGCATATTCTGCTTAGTTGATATAGGGCTTGATTAATACATGTTGATCTTTCTGTGGCTCCTTTTCTCTACACGAAATCAATTACTTTCATGGAGATTCAATCAATCATCTATCATTTTTTACTCGTCAACCACTATGGGTTCATTAATTGATTTTCCTTTTTTACGATGCCTATGGTGAATGTTCTTGAATGGCAGGCAGACACAAGACTAAGCTGGAATTTCCTTGTCCTGGAAACAACAGCCAAGTCTAGAGGCTGTCACTAAAATAAAATTTCCTTTTGCTATGATCCATTTCAATTAATACATATAAAGCAGATTGCGAATTCTAACACGTTGAAATAACGAGTTAAAGATTGATGGTGAATTGTCTCATTAAGCCCATGTATGGCTACCCATTTATAGATAATCAAATCACTTTTTATTCACATATTTCGCGGAGTTCACGATCCTATAATCTACATTATGAGGACATAGGTTGAGTGATTGGCCGGACACAATATTTTTGTCCGTCCAAGCATGCATACAGGCAGGCAGTCATCCAAAGCGGAGAACAAATAGGAAAAATAAAGCAATGGCAAATATTGTGGAACCAAGGATGCAATC
Organism: Fraxinus sp. 1973-6204; assembly: GCA_903798365.1. Lineage (NCBI taxonomy): Eukaryota > Viridiplantae > Streptophyta > Magnoliopsida > Lamiales > Oleaceae > Fraxinus > Fraxinus sp. 1973-6204. Next base: position 3,321 of record CAIGRR010173058.1, read on the forward strand.
CTTGAACACAAAGAGTAAAGCTTGGTCTGGTTGGCTTTTGAGAATTTCATACTTAGCACAACTGACTCGACAATGGAACGTGAAACACCACAAATCACCTTGGATGACTTGTAATTGTGCATTATAGCTTTTTTATAAAGGAACATGAAACACCCAATTAAACTTATAATTGACTTAAATAAACTAAATAAAGTAGGTGCACAATTGTGCATTAAAGCCCCCTAGTTTATAACCTTCCTACTAAACCCGAACGCCACCTTAATATAATAAAATAAATACATTCTAGAAATTGCATTTGCTTGTTTGGTAAACTGAATTGAAAACTTGCTAATGTTAAACTAGAAAACAGAATTAAAATATTATTTATTGTAATGTCCAATCTTACATGCTCTATATATCTACCTACCACGTTGAAAACCTTTCCTCGGATCGAGGAAATAAGGGGTTGTTCTATTTGTATTTCAATTTTGTATTTTAAGTTTTGAATTCATTTTGAGTTTTATATTTGGAGTGACCATTTTGAGATTGTTGAAAATGCGTTCTTTTTGACATGTTGAAAAATTGTTTTGAACACACCCAAAACGTTTTTTAAAAATTTTGGTTTTATTATAACTGAAAACACTCGAAATGACAGTTTTGGATTTTCTCTGTAAATTTTTAACTCGTTTTCGAAAATGCATTTTCAAAAATAGGAAATAGAACACGTTTCACTATTTTGAAAAATCGAAAACAGAAAACATCTTGAAAATGGTAAAGAGAACAAGCCTTAACTTTCTCGAAATTGCTGGGCCCAACTATAGTTAAAACAAAAGTACAAAACTTTTCCTTGTGCAAAGGTGTAAACTAAAGAAACACACAGAATTGGTAATTTAGGAAAGAAAAAAAAAAGACTCTTTCTCTGTAATAACTGATAAAAATTAAGAGACGAAGATACCGTCAGTTTGGAAAAACGCTATTAATTCAATGGATGATGGATTTTTTCCAGAAGTTATGAATATCATCTGAAGGTACAATCTCAGTTCATCAACATGCATGCTACAAAATCTTTCTAACATTAACTAGCATCAAACTAAAATCAACGCAAGGATTGCTGCAGACAATGATCCAATTTGGTGGAAATATATATAATTCCTCGAGCTTCTCGAAGATGGACCAACCGGTCCAAAAGCAGGTGGTGGAAGTAGCCTGCTGGTACTTGAATTCGAACTGCCCACCAAAATATAAAAACTATTTTAGAGGCCAGGTAAAGAAAATCACATGAAGAAGAAAAAAATATATAAACACTCACCTTCCACTAAATCTGCAGGATCCATAGCCTGCATATCGATAGCCATGATCATGGGATAAGAAATTTAGACAAATTGTAACGTACGATTCTAATTACACAAGAGTATACAAAGGCAAACACGTACATGTGCATCAACCAGAAGCGTGCACTGTGAAAGTAGTTTTCTTGATGGAAAAAATAGGATACAGTTGACTGATCTAATCAATGGAAATGGTGGACAATGATGGAAAATTCATAGTTGCAATATGAAAGCTTTAAAGGATAAAAGAAAAGACTGAACATTCTTTGAAATGATTAGTGCAAGACCATAAAAACGAGATGAGTAGAAACTGGTCGTTGGATATGCATTAACATTTTCAATATCTTGTTTCCTATCATTATAAACATAGAGAAAAATCACCAGGAACAGGTGTAAAGAGAAGAATTCGCTTTCTCTTAAAAGGACAATGATGAATGGCGCCAGAAACTTACTTGGATCAATAGTAGTTGTTGTAGCTGTACCATCAAAGTCGCAAGTTCCTCCAGAACTGTGCATTTTTTGATAGTAATCGTTGTAAGCATAAGAAGCATGATTTTGCCAAGTATTGGGTAAATAGCAAGGCTGCCCTTGTTGAATAGCTCTGCAATTAGCTTGGCCAGGTCCGCAAGCCCAATTAAGTCCACTTTTCAGCGAATCCTCATCTGTACCTTGTCTTGCGATACAAAAAACTGTGGATGAATTTGCATCGAGACTTTCTGAATTACTCACACTAATTGAATAAACAGCAGTGCTGTTAGTAAAAAGGACACCCCAGTTCCTCTCTGAGATAGGCCCACGCCTTTTGTCTTCATTGAACAACTCATATATGTATGTATTTATTGGCATGTCGGGTTGACTAGGTGGACCAGAATCATTTGAAACACGCCGAATCAAGTTACCGTTAAATGCTTCTGCATTTTTTACAGTGGCAAAAGGTTCATTGGCACCACCAAACCAAGGCCACCCAGTTTCAGTCACAACAATAGGGATCTTCGAAAAGTTGAGAGCAGATATTGAGTTATAGGTTGCATCCACCAAAGCATCAAACATACTGTTGTAGCGAAAAAGGGTGTTTGGGTCAACAATTTGTTTGACTGACGAGAGTGGTTGGAAAAGAGCATATTCGATAGGAAAAATGCCATTGCTCTTAACATATTCATAATAAGGATAAGCATTTAACATGTAAAAGGAATTTGTGTTTCTTAAGAACTGAAGGATCTGGAATATTGTGGAGTTCCATGTAGTGTTAAAGTTGGCAGTAGAAGGAGGAAAGGGCCGAGGAATTACGCCCATTGACTGTGGGGTTGAAACTTTAACTAGATAATTTAGATTCGAAGCAACTAAGGCTTTATACAGGTTATTCATAGCAGGAACCAGAACTGGTGCTGCATTTGGGATTGAAGTGAGAACTTCACTGCCCACAGCAACTGCTGTAATATTTGTCCCAGGCAGATAAGCTGCAACATTTTTATTAATCCAGGCTGCTGCTGCTGATGGGGATTCTCCAATCCCTAAGACTTCTTCATTTGTAACACCAACCATGACTTCAATGCCAGTGTTTGAGAGAGCACTCAGTATGTGGGCATCGGAATCAAAAAGGCGCACATGACTTATTTGATGAGTTTTAAGGATTCCAATAATATCAGTAGCTGATGGTAAGTTAGAAACATCGGTACCAATATTTATCCCAACAAATGCACCTGCACATACAAGAACAGTATTGAAAATTATAGGAAGCTTTACCTCGTTTATTTTCTATGTAGAACTTCAAACAGAAAATCAGACGTATCTCAAATTGCAAGGCCGATAAGTCCTACTGGCAGGTAATATGTGCTAAAAACCAGATGTGCATGACAATTATTGCAAGAAAGCAAACTCGAATCAATCAGCTATCCAAAACTAAAATGACTTGAGCAAAGAACTTTGTTTACAATAATACCTTAACCTACATTTGATAAAGCATTGACCTAACCATAAAAGTCATAGAATGAATTATCTTGAACTGTCGTGTCAAATTACAACTAATTCATTCTACTATTTCCTTTGCAGGAGGCCACAGTAAGGCCAAAAAATACTGTAATACAGACATCATAATTTTACCGATGCTTCATATCAGAGGATTGAGTTTATACGAGTCCACTGCAATTAAGAACGATAAAGTCATGCACAATAAGAAGAGAGAAATTCTTCGACATCAGTTATGTTGCACGAACACTTCAACTAGGGTGGGATGACGTGTCCGTGTCCAACGTGTCGGATACCGACACTCTTCGAACACTCTATCATGATCATTTTTCTTTCTTTATCATATTTTTAACTCAAAGTTATTATTAAGCCCATGTTTGGTCCACATTATTTTTTTCATTCTCATTCTTCTACTCATTTTCAACCATACATTCTTCAATAAAATAATATTTTACATCACATCAATAACTTTTCTTTCTTTTTCAACCACATATTTCTCATCACATCACTTCAAAAAAATACATTCTCTCATTTTAATGTGCACCAAACACACTCTAAATAAAAAACATGTAATAATATTTAAAGGATTTCAACATGAAAAATTAATAACAAGTATAAAATTAAATTTATANAAAAAACACATTCTCTCATTTTAATGTGCACCAAACACACTCTAAATAAAAAACATGTAATAATATTTAAAGGATTTCAACATGAAAAATTAATAACAAGTATAAAATTAAATTTATACTATATAAATAAAGAAGTTAAATCTATGCTGATATTTGTTCTAATGTTAGTACTTTTTTGAAAAATCACGTCATGCGTCGGTGCATCATAGGACATCAACAACAGACCATAGAAACCATTTCAACTTTGTCCTTCTGAGATTATATAAATATTTTTATGACAAATTATTATGTTCCTACTTCCTACTAAGAACTCAAAAACCTAAATTTGGTCAAAGTTTATGCCTCGAATGGCCAATAATATTCAGTATGATGGTAAAAAGTTGAGCAGGTTTAAGAATGTTGATCAACCTATTGTACTGGAGAAGAACACTCCACAAAATAGCAGGATTGCTCCAAGCCATACTTTAATCATCATCAGCTACAAAATTAGCTTTGATCTTCACCGACGCCTGCACTTTTTACTTGAACTGGAATAACAAAGATTTCATGCATTTTGCAAATGACATCAGATAAAGACCAAGACCACTTGTTTCATGGATGATGATATTGGAAAGGGCATTAAATATGACCTGATTAATTTCCTTCAAATAATGTCGATGAGCAAACCCCTTAGAAATCTGCACAGGCCATTTGAGAAGGTAAAATTCTCGTTTCCGTTTGTGCATAAAAGATACACAAAAATATATAGATACTACGTGTTAACATCATTGTGTGTATCCATGTGAATGAGAAAGACAGTATATAAAAGACAAAAGTCAACGAATTATTTAATTAAAATGACAAGCTTGTAAATCAATGTAACAAGATGGCCGTTAAGAGTAGGTAACATGTTTCCTATCTTTATTTCTATCTAATCATATCACATTTTGTTCTGCGAGATTTGAAAATCATTGTCAATACCTCGGTGTAGTTGTAATCTCATATATCCAACCATTCTCCACCAGAATTCTAATTTATTCTCATAAGGCGGAGAAATATTTCGAATGAAATGTAAGACATGACGTGTGATGTGCGTATTTATTTGTGGAATCACAATTTAGTATTGAATATTTCAAGATGTGAAGATTCGTATGAATTGGCATCATTATGTAATTGCCAATTGCCATAATAATAGCATCATCTCAGTGTACAATGTCGATGACAAATAAGATTGAGCAAAATAACAGAAAATCGCAACCAAGATATGTTTTGATAAAGATTTATGAACTCCCAAGGGAAAAAGCTATGCACGAAGTAGATATAAATTGATTAATAACAATGGGTACTGCCAACTTTATAATCACATACAAGAATATCATGGTCAAATTGTATTAGCTCAGGTAATGGTTAATAAATAACCATTAAGTGGAAGATTGCATACGTTCCATTTGTAAACGTGCAGAGTAAATATAAGTATGGAAACAATTCAAATGAGTGAATCCACAGATCAAGAAGAAACTGATATGCTCCAGTTCAGGCAGGCTGAGTGATGGACTAGCCAATCTGCCAGTAGTCTCAAAACCAGTCACAACACAAGGACAAAGTTGAATGCCCTCAAACTAACTAGATCGAACAAACCAGACGTAGCTCATCAAACGATATCCATTGAGTTGGATGTTCCACCATGACTGACCAGAGGTCAATCTTAAGCCTCAAACCGAAAGCCTGTTTACTGATCGGACTGATACCTCCATAGACCAAACCCAACTAAGTTGTTACCCACAAGAATTCCAAAGACTACATCCAGCACAAAGCCCAGTAGCTAAAGACCATTCAAACCACTGGTTCATTAAGTCAGATGGTGGAATCAGGAAGATCTCTATAGACTGGAGATAGTGTGTATAAGATAACGCTCTACCTTCAATCCACATGCCAAAACATTCTCGAGCAAAAAGGAATCTTGCTGGGAAAGAGAAGAAAACAACCTCCCGCATAATTCATTCTACACCTAAAAATAGTGGTTGGCTAGCTCACTCCGAAACTCTGCCAAATAACTTTCCTAGCATTATCTCAGAGTACAACAGGTTTATCCTACAATTGTTTCAAGGATTTTCTGATGCATTTTCTTGTTAGTAAATTTTCTACATCTACCATCCACATCAGTATTTTGATAAATGGGGAACCAGGTTATGAAGTCTCACAAGCACACAAAATGAAAACGAACATATAAAGATAAAAACATTGGTTGCAAGTGTGGTACCTACACGTAATTAATTAATATATCACTTAAATTTATCAAAACCTAGGAATACCAACTAAGTACTTAGCCATCTGAATCCCTAACCGAAAGTAACATTGTGAAAAACAGTATAAAGTCGTATGGATAAACATAAAATGCCTCTATAAACGACTGTGAGTTATAGCCTATATGAATGCCCACAAGTAAGAGCATCGAACACATTAAATGGTCTATTGTTCAGCTAGCTAATTCTATGTGAGGACAAATCAATTAAATAACTATACATTGTTCATGTCAGCTAAAAGATGTTGCAATTCTATATACTTCCTTCCCATAGTTTCTAAGGTTTAATTATGATATTTTCCTCTCCATTTTTACAAGGGATTCAAAAACTAAATAAGAGTAGGATAATAAATTTTTGAGAATTTGACAGATTGAAATCCCTTTCCAATTCTTCTATCTTCTTGTCTCTTCTATTGTTTTCTTAAACTCTTTGTTTTGCACCAAAACATCACTAGGAACACACAGTCCTAGAATTGTAAAATCATATCAAACACATATACGTCTTTTTTCTTAGGTCAAAAGTTGTCCAATTCACTATGGCCATCTTATTCTTACTCTAAAAGATTCTTGTCCTAAAATTTGACAATGCACCAGGAAATTAAGTTTGGTTCAGTAAAATAGTATAATCAGTTGCTCATCAACAAAACCAGAATAATTACCGTCTCTTCTGCCCAACAAACTAGTTTCGCCAATCGCGATAAGTACAGGATGGAAGGATAACAAAATGCAGAGCAATCTATTCTGCAGGCAATAAACAACTAAGGAGATTGATTCCATTTCGTCTCCAACAATTCAATACTTGTTTTCAAAACCAAATGGACATTTTAGATGTCTCCTACTTATGGTATTGACGGACAGGATTTTGGCTAAGCTTAAAATCACTTAAATTTACTAGATCTCAATTTCCCACTGCTAAATTTCGAAAATCTGAAAAAACTACATTGATCAAGAATACGGCAAGTTCGCTTTAACTATAGCCTCAA
>CAIGRR010173076.1:516-11552 GCA_903798365.1 Fraxinus sp. 1973-6204
AAAAAAAAAAAAAAAAGAAAAAAAAAAAGAAGGGAAAACCCACCAATTTTCAATTTTGTGACAATCATGTTATAAAAAATAAAATTAGTATATTCCGCTCATCCAACAGTACTCTCTGCTCATAAAATAGTACAGTAATAAATGGCGCCACATCCAATCATCTCTTTCTTATCAATACAATCCAAACTCTCTACTCTCTCTACTCTCTCATGGAGGCTCTCTCTATTTGCTTCTCAGCTTCTCAATCTCTCCTAAACCACCGTAAAACCTTAAAGTTCACGTCCAAATCCAATATTGGCCATTCAAATTCACTTCCCACCTGCAATTCCACTTCCAATTTTACCTCCCAGACCTTTAATTCTTTGCATATTTGTTCCTTTAATCACCAACCAAAGAGTACTTCAAGATCCAAATTCTTCAATCTTTTGTTCAAAAATCTTTCTTTTCTCAATTCCCAGCAATTGTTTCTTAAACCCAACATGGGTTTTCTTTTTCTTGGATTCTCTTTTCCGCTCTCTTGTTTTGCCTCGGAAATTACTGCTCCCCCTGAAGCAGTGTCTAGCAAAATTAACTTAGAAGCCATTTTGGTTTCAATAGACAACTTTTTCAACAGGTACCCATTTTTTGTTGCCACTGTCACAAAAATTAGTATATTCCGCTCATCCAAATACTCTGCTCATAAAGTAGTACAGTAGTAAATGGCGCCACATCCAATCATCTGTTTCTTATCAATACAATCCAAACTCTCTACTCTCTCATGGAGGCTCTCTCTATTTGCTTCTCAGCTTCTCAATCTCTCCTAAACCACCGTAAAACCTTAAAGCTCACGTCCAAATCCAATATTGGCCATTCAAATTCACTTCCCACCTGCAATTCCACTTCCAATTTTACCTCCCAGACCTTTAATTCTTTGCATATTTGTTCCTCTAATCACCAACCAAAGAGTACTTCAAGAACCAAATTCTTCAATCTTTTGTTCAAAAATCTTTCTTTTCTCAATTCCCAGCAATTGTTTCTTAAACCCAACATGGGTTTTCTTTTTCTTGGATTCTCTTTTCCGCTTTCTTGTTTTGCCTCAGAAATTAGTGCTCCCCCTGAAGAAGTGTCTAGCAAAATTAACTTAGAAGCAATTTTGGTTTCAATAGACAATTTTTTCAACAGGTACCCATTTTTTGTTGCCACTGTCACATTCATTTGGCTCGTTGTCATACCCCTAACAGAGGAGTACTTACAAAAATACAAGTTTATTTCAGCCATTAATGCATTTAAGAAGCTTCAGGATGACCCCAATTCTCAGCTTTTAGATATCAGGGACAATAGGAGTTTGGCCTATTTGGAATCACCCAATTTGAAAATCTTGAATAAGAGTGCCCTACAGGTTGAGTTTCGTGAAGGAGATGAAGAGGGTTTTGTGAAGAAGGTTTTGAAGATCTTTGGGGAGCCAGAAAATACAACTATTTGTATCATTGACAAGTAAGTTTTCGAAATATGTAAGTTGCAATTTCAATTTTCTGCAATCAGATTCATATTTGCATTTGATTGAATGGAGATATGAAAGATCACAATTACTTAATATTAGTTATTTTTTTTTTTAAGTTATCGTGATTGTGCACCGTGAGATAGTTTTTTAACCTTTAATCCAATTGAAATAACAGTGTCTGAGTGAAAAAGAATTGTCATTTAACTGGACTTTGTAAGTAATTGACTACTTGTTCTATGAATAATGGTCTGGTGAAATGATATGTTACTTTATTTGGATGGTTGTCGAACTAATGCTGATATTATTGCTTTCTTTCTGGCTATATAGATGATAAACATTGCAATTTGCTCTTTCACTGAATATGCATTGTTCCCTGGGACAGTGCAAGATGCATGAAGACCCAAACTAACTTCTCTGTTGGCTCCTTTTATGTGTAAGGTAGTTTTGATGGTAACTCCATGAAAGCTGCTGAATTGTTGGTGAACAATGGTTTCAAAGAGGCTTATGCAATTCGGGGAGGGATTAGGGGCAAGAAAGGGTGGCAGGTATTCTTCTTTTCCTTCATTGATGTAGATTAAGTTTTTCTGAGTTCAGCTTTGCTATTGTTTGTTGACAAGGCATTGTTTATTAATGCACATTGTTTATTAATGCTTGGTCATTTTCTGACTTTAACTATTCAGTGATGGTTAATATGTAGAACGTAGACACATATTTCCTAATGAAGTTCATAGAAATAAATGATATGTAGACTGTAAACATTTTTCCTAGTGAAGTAAGAGTAAATTATTTTCTACAAGAATCACGAGGGATGTAACGACTGCTTTTGACTTGAATTTTCCTAACATTATTGCACATTCGGGTTGTATGGTGTTGGACTATGCATTTTACTTGTGAGATTTCTGGTATAACCATAAAGTTCAAATATGACTTTCCTCCCTTCTAAAAATTGATTACCTTGAGATAAATTGAGTGTGCATTTGTGTGATGACTATTATTTGACATTCTGGTTTGGCAGGTGCATATAGTGAAATATTTAGGAACTCAAGTTTGTCATTCATTTTTGCAGATAATAACAAGAGAAAAAGATAAAAGTCCTTATTTATTTCAATATGTCGGACGCTCTTTATGCAAACATTCAACATGATGAAATCTCCAGACAGAAAATTTTAAGAATCACTTGTATGAACTATAAAACATTGACTATCCTGGCAAGCGGCCATGCCAGAGACACTTGATCCTTGCTGTATGTTATGAGTTCAACCATATTTCATCACATCTAGGCTTGTATGCTCTCGCTCTATTGGGAATAGTTTTGCTGTTTCTTGCCAGGGATTGTTAGCTGTTTTGATGTCTCATAATTCCATTTTTTATGGAAAATGTATTTACGTGGCTCCAATGACCATGAGAACTTGTACAAGTACCGTTGTGCATATCCTGGGTGATCTGGAGAGAGTAGAAATAGGGCATTTAAGGAGAAAGAATACGCAGTTAAGAAAGAGGGAGTGGTTGGACAATGTTATTGTGGGTGCAGGGGGGTACCTTGCAATGTTTCTTCTTTTTCATATTTTGTGGGTTCTGTACATGATTTCATATGACTGGTGGTACTCTTAAAATTTGCATCTCGTTGGTACTACTGCTACTAATAACTACTAATTCAGCAGAAGCTTGTCTTGGTTACTGATTAATTTACCAGTTAAGGAATTCTAACTATTGTGTAATGGAGTTTGAACAATCTTCATCATATGACTTTATAGTTCATTTTCAATTTTGCTTTGCTTATTTGCAGGAGATACAAGAAACCCTTCTCCCCCCATCTGTCTGTGTCTATCCGAAGAAGAAGGTAAAATTGTCAAAAGAAATTAATCCAAATGGAGGAGTACAGAAACAGGAAAATGATAACAATGATTTATTGTCCAACACAAATTTCAGCAACAGCAAGAAAGAGAATAACTATGATAGAGATGTTAGCTCCATTAATCCCACGTTACAGTCAAAAGGCGTTCCACGGTCATCATCTCCCTACCCAAATGTATGAACATACTGCTCTCATTTCCATACATGTATATGTGCTCCACCCCTTTATGGTTTTGAAGTATGAAAATAGGTTATGTATACATATAGAAATGTTTATGGTTGAAATTCATATTATACGGAATTAGTATAGTTTTCAAACTTGCTTGGTAGATAAACTAGACACGATTCCTGATATTGTCATGTATTAAAAGATCTGAGTCTCGGGGGCACGGGATTGTAAGATTCTGTGTCGGATAACGACAATAGGCCTATGAGTTCGTGTATGTTGCTTTACAAATTTATGCGTGTAGGCTGTCTGTATAAAACTACTAACGGAGTATATTTATATATGCAGTACCCGGATCTAAAACCACCATCTTCGCCAACTCCATCAAAGCCAAAAAGTTGACAAAGACTCGGTTGCTCGACTCATCAAGCCTTCTACATATCAGATGCTGCCAACTAAAGTATTTTACAAGCTGTCGGGGTTGACGGTTCCCATTTTAAAGTCACGTTTCCTTGTGTTTTATGATGAAGAAGGCCTTGTTCTGCCTGCTCTTTCCTTGGAAAAAAAATTGTGTAAAGAGTTGTATTTTGCTGAATGGCAAAAATTTGAGGGCTTTTTCCCAGTGGTACTACCTTTTATTTTATAGTTCATTAATGGTTTGTTTGATACGTAAATGTGAAAATGAATTTTGATTTCATGTTAGTTGAAAAATAAAAATTCACTAAATCCATAAGAATTCATGTTCCAAGAAAAGAAAGAAAATACAGTTTAAAGTGGTTGTACATTGGAATTCGATTTTCATTTCCACGTTGTAATCAAGCGGTCAAAGTGAAATTTGTTTTTCTCAGATGTGACATTTTTCATAGAATTCGTTGCAATCAAACATGACCCAAGTAGTTACTTAAAATGTCAAATATAATTGAAAAAAGTATTTACGTTTTCATTTAGAGCCTGTTTGGTAGAGATTAAAATCGTATTAAAATTGAAAAACTAATCGTTATCGTTGACTTTTATTAGACGGGTGAGACCCAATAACGGTCATATTTTCAATTCTAATTGGATTTTAATTGTTACCAAACAAGCTCTTAATAAGATAATAAAATACGAATATTGTGTGTTGGAAGAATAACAAATTTAAAAAATTAAGATATTGTCTTAATTTTGCAATTTATCATTTCAAAATCATTATTTAAATAATAATTTTTTTATAATATGTATAATTTTTATAAATCAATGTTACTGTAAATAAAAGTGATTCGTTTTTTGGTCCATATACAAATAATAAACTGGAAATTGTCAAAACAATATCACTTTGTATTACCTTAATCATAATATGTAATATTATTAAATATTTTTGACCTACATTAAAATGAAAAAAAATAAAATTAATATTTATTGAATTTCAAAATTTATAAAATAACAAAATAAAAGCATAATTCACATGGTAGAAAATGAATGAATTAAAATAAAGATTGAATTAAAGCAGAATAAGGGCATGGCTTTTTGTCTAAAACGTACGCAAATCGCTTAATTTATATCATCGTACTTTTGGTGACAACAGAAACGTTCTGAAGTTAATTTGTACATCCTCCGATCATCATCTGTTGGGTGTTCGACGAATTTCCCGAACCAACTCCGGCGGCTTCAATGGCTTCAATCAATATCAATATTTCATCTTTGGATGGGACCCTTTCGGCTGCTGAGTTTAAAATCGCTGCTTGTGCCTTTTCAGAGCTATGGAAAAAGTTCAATTCAGCTCTTCCTCAGTGGTCATGGACCCCTTCTTCAAAACGGCCCGGGATTCCCTTCAATCATGTAATTTTACTTGAGCACTCGTACATGTTCCTATCAATTAACTTAATCCAAAAGTTGTATGATTTGTTTTCCTAATTTGTTTTTTTTTTCTCTCTCTTAAGCTGGAGGGTTACTTATCAATGGAAAATGTAATTCTTCCTGGTTTTGATCAGGTGGGTTTTCCGAAATCTGCAACTTTAACAATTTTTCATTCATTTTGCAGCCAGAAAAAGAGAATAAAGTATTCGAAGTTATTCCAAAATATTCTAATGTTTTGTTTTACAGGAAGATCATCATAAAGGGGATCAGATTGAGAAAGAAGATTATAGTTGCTCCAATGTAGATGAATTTATTGATGATGCCATATTGGTATGAATATCTTCTTATACTGGTTCAGCCTTCATGCATTATGAAAGACTGTGTGTGCTTAACTGGCTTAGATCATCCGAGAAATCTTCCGGTGTACTAAATGAATGCTAGTTGCCGTACGGCTAGATCTTGTGATTATCGTGTTTGTAGACTTGCTTGTCGTCAAAGAATTTCCTATGCTGATATAATAGATTGCGGGTTTTTGAAATTATTATTATTATTTTTTGCATATCTAAAAGCATCAGATGCAAATATATCATTAGTGCCAAATAAGAAGTTTTGATAGTAACAATACTGTTTGATATGAATTTTTGAGCTCATTTGTTGACAACTCTATAGACTATAGAGTTAAGAATTAGAGAACAAGATAATGAAGGAAATTAGACTATAAACTATCGTCTAATTTCCTTCATTGTCTTGCTAGAAAGGAAACATATCCTTATGATAACGTTGTTTCCAACTTTGGGTATAGTCGGGTTATTTTCACGAAGACATGATTGCAATGGTTGGTTTAATTCTTAACTTCATCACCATTTTATTTCTTTTCTTGCAAGGTTGAAAATTATTGTCATGAAGTAAATCACTATGACTTCCATGTCGTCTACAGCACCTCTTATATGGTACCTGTGCTATATTTTCGTGCTTACCGCAGTGGTAAGTTGATACCTTTAATCACTTTAGGACAAGAGTTTGACTGAATGGTTTTGTGAACATATATTGACAAATTCAGTGTTCAAATAGCATTTGCTGCAATTATTTATTTTTCTCCATTTTTTTATATGCATAATCCCCTCAGTGGCTGTATCTGATTCTGGTTTTGGTGATATTTGACAGCCATTCCCACTATTTCAAGCTATCTATATGTTCAAGATTGACTATTGAACGTTTTGAATTCATTAACATTATTCGCACTGACGCTATTACCATTTTGTGGGTTTTATATACGTTAACTAAATGGACTGATTCATTCTAACTCTGTAGATGGACAAACTCTGGTTTTGGATGAGATTGAAAAGGATATCCCTCTCAATTCTGGAAAAATGCTAAGGGAATCCAAGTGGACGTTTATAACCCAGGAGGTGAATATCTCTTTGTCCTTGATTATTTTTCTCTAATACTTTGGACCTCTATAACTACTATGAACTTATACTGTAACTCTTATTCTCCAAGTTTTAGTCTGTTAACTAAGAAAATTTGGTTGTGTAATTTGTAGGAGCACCCTCAATTGAACCGGCCATGGTATACACTGCATCCTTGTGGAACTAGTGACTGGATGAAGTTACTTTTAACCAATGAAGCCTCAGTTGCTCAAGGTGGGGTGGCAACAGAGAAATATCTGGTGTCGTGGTTCTCGGTAGTTGGGCAGGTATTTGGTCTTAAAATCCCTTTCGAGATGCTGGATAACATTGGTACGTCGTAACATTCTCTTGTTGGACAAGATCTGGCTGCATTGCCTGTGTACTATACTCTCTATTCTTTAATTTTTTGCTGGAAGTTGTTTTGTTGTTGATGTAGGAACTCGTAGCCGCTATCCGTGAGTGCGCACTGGGTAAACCTCGCTCCATGTGTAGTAGCCTGCAAACCACACAGGAGAGATAAACCGCACTAGGCAAGCCCGGTGCGACGAGCTTGATCGAGGAAGTGTTAGCAGGGGATTCGAACTCGTGACCTTCAGTCTCCGCGTTCACTTGCTCCACCAACTTGGCCACTCCCGAAGGGGTTGTTGGAAGTTGTTTTTTACCTCTCCTAATGTTGGATTAGGGCAATAAAACTGAGTTCGATTCGGTTTCGAACCCTTGATTTTCTTTCTCCGGTCTCCTTTTCTTGAATTTGAGTATGAATGTTTGTTTATTCTTTGATAATCTTCAATTAAATGAATATATCGACTTAATTTGCACTCACTATCATTTAGAGATAATGATTGACCGTGTCAAATGTTATTCTTGATGCTAAGTCTAGGTGGCAGTACTCGTAGCATTAAAATCATAGGTCTTAGACCTATGATATGCCTACACCTAGGCTGGTTCACAGTGGTGCTGAATAACCTTATTCTTTTGCCTTGGTAGTTCCATAACTTGTCGACGACTGTGGTGCAAGTCAGTATTATCTGCCTCTGCAGGTGAGATATCTCCAGGACTTTAGTTTGGACGAAGCATGCTAAAAACTCTTGTTTCAATCAGCTCCCTTCAATGGAGATTCAATACAACCTTTGCTTTGAATCCAAAATCTTGTACATCGATTATGATCTTCTCAAAAACCTATAAATTAGAAATAATTCTTGAACATTTGGCGATGGATGTGGAAAAAAAAAGTACAAAAGATGATTGAATTGATAATAGAAACTACTGTTAATCATTCGATAATTGTGATTTTTTATTGTTTTATGGGAGAACAAAAGCATTGGAATTAATCGACGGCTTCGAATTGAAACACATTTGGTGCCTACATTTTTGGCTTGGAAGAACTAGACTTGGCGCCAGCGCAAAACATTTAACAGAAAAATGTAATTCAATAGTTCAACGATAATTGACATTTTTCCATTTTTTTCTCAAACGATAACATTCATGTCATGTTCGACGCCTAAAATTATTAAATGTAATTCAAATAAGGCCTAGGGGACACATTGGTGCTGCCACAGCAAAGTATTGAATCCATCTTGAACATAGCGGGTATGTTAAGATAAAATCATTATGAAAACTAGCCCGATTGACTAGTTCAATAGTGAAAATTTGAGAATCAGAGTGGTCAGAACCTAAAATCGTATACCAAGAAAGCTGAATAAACATTGATAAGACGATTCCACTTTGAATCGGCCACAAGTGGATCGAGTTTTTTTTTTAAAAGAAAAATATAGTATATGTACGTGTGTCAAAAATTTATCGAGCCTAGACAAATATCACCTTATGTTGTTAATTATAAATATCCCATATATAATTATATTCACTTCTTATTTATCATGGTTGAATCCTTTTGACTTATCTTTTTCGGTCGACGTTTGGTCCGAAGTTAAAAAACTAATTCAATAAAATATAGATAAATTCTTCTTTCAAATCTCCCTATGTCAAAACCAGAACCCCACACATCCTGTAATCCAAATTCTCGTCAATGAGGATAAGAAAGGATAAGGTTTAGAACCGAACACACCCAATGAGAATCCTGCATCGACTAAACCTCACAACTCAGAACCACAAATTTGAGTGCAAAAGATATTGTTTTCACAGTAAGAAATTACACAAACCCCTTATTTCTTTATTACACATTCTTTCATATATTCTTNAACACACCCAATGAGAATCCTGCATCGACTAAACCTCACAACTCAGAACCACAAATTTGAGTGCAAAAGATATTGTTTTCACAGTAAGAAATTACACAAACCCCTTATTTCTTTATTACACATTCTTTCATATATTCTTGTTCTTGCTGTGACCAGTCATTCTGAGTTCTAACACAAGTTTCAGATATGGCTACTGCTGCTTCTACTATGGCTAGCCAGCTCAAAAGCAATTTTGCTTCTTCCTTGACTAGAGGACTGGTTACTCCAAAGGGTATTTCTGGAGCTCCACTCAGAGTTCTGCCTTCCAGGAGAAAGTCTTGCTTCACCATCAAAGCTGTCCAGTCTGAGAAGGTTAGAGAAATTACGTCTTGGTTTCATGTCGTTGTACCATCTCATCTAGAAAGTTAAGCTATACGTATATATTTGCTTAGTTAAGTTTAGTGTTCAATGCCCCATGTAAGACGTGCACAATTTTCATAAAATGGTTCTCATACCATGAGGAAGCACATTATCTAAAAGTTTAAACGGTTAGGGAGAGACCGTAGACGTCAAAATCCTTCTGGGATCTTTTGGCGGATTCGCCTAATTTCTTGTAAATACTGTAGTTTGATTGAGATTAACTGGAGATTGATCTTCTTTCACCTTGACACAGCCCACTTACCAAGTCATTCAACCCATCAATGGTGATCCATTCATTGGAAGCCTTGAGACCCCAGTGACATCAAGCCCATTGATTGCTTGGTACCTCTCAAATCTCCCGGCCTACCGGACCGCTGTCAGCCCACTTCTCCGGGGCATCGAGGTCGGTCTTGCCCACGGTTTCCTCCTCGTCGGCCCGTTCGTGAAAACCGGCCCCCTCCGTAACACACCTTATGCAGGTGGAGCTGGTTCCCTAGCGGCAGCAGGCCTCGTTGTGATCCTTAGTCTTTGCTTAACAATTTATGGGATTTCATCTTTCAAAGAGGGTGAGCCATCAACTGCACCTTCATTGACACTGACTGGCAGGAAAAAGGAGCCTGATCAGCTGCAAACTGCTGAGGGTTGGGCCAAATTCACTGGAGGATTCTTCTTTGGTGGGATTTCTGGTGTCACTTGGGCATACTTTCTCCTCTATGTTCTTGACCTTCCTTACTACTTTAAGTAGAGGAATTTAATTCCCTTTTGATGTGTAATTACTCTTAATGTACAATCGAAAAAACAAAGTTGATATCATTTCAAGAATATTGTTCGGTTCATTGTTCCTTGTATTGGAAGATGCAAAGCAACTAGATCAAAACTCGTGGAAGGTAACGTATGCATTTTTTTTAGCTGCCTGATTTTTTTCAGAAAAAAGGGACACTTCATGCTAATTTAATGAAAGAGGGGTTTTAGATTTCATAGAGAGCACTTAAAATCTAAGAAACGGCCTGACTTTGCCATATCTATCGAATTTTACCATTTACACTAACCAAAAAGAATAAAAATAAATTAGGATTCCAGACAAAAACCCTATTTCCTATCAAAAACCCCTTTTTCTCACGTACACAAGAATAACCACATCAAATTATAGAAGAACATTGGTTAATTATTTGACCTAAATTGCCTTAGTTAAAGATAATTATATCACTGCAGCCCTAATTATTATTATCATTGTATTCCTTGCAGTTCTAATTCTTCATTATAAATACGAGATTTTAGTTCTTAATGGAATATACAAAAGTTTATTGACTATTCTATTTTCTTCTCATTTTCTCTTTATTTTGTAGCACGTTATCAGTAAAAACAAAGTGAATTAATTTGAAGGTGGTAATTATTTTCTATGCTTGGTGATTGCGAGTATGTCGAAACCAATTTTGCAAATTTTCTTTCCACTGGTGACTTTTACAAAATACACGTATTGATCTACGATGTGAACTTGGCCGTTCCCTAAATATGTGACCACCAAGTGTGCAATTTCTTTTCATGATTAATGATTGATATCCACTGTTGCTGCATCCAAATTATCATTGATGGGTTATGATGCCATTCTATTCTATTGCATTCAATCCTTCGGATAGGGATGACAAAAAAGTTCGACGGTTCGGAAAAAGTTCGAGCTGGGCCGGCCCGTGTGGCTC
>CAIGRR010173118.1:0-10019 GCA_903798365.1 Fraxinus sp. 1973-6204
GGCTCGGTGGACCTGAGCCAAGATTCGGGCCAAACCCAAATTGTGGGACTTGGCTTGAGTTTGGGCTAGCCTGTGTGGCTCGCCAAGTGGCTATTTTGGCCCGGGTTATTGTATGCTTTTTGCATTAATTATATAATTTTTTGATTTAATTATATAATTTCTAAATTCATTTGTTTTAAAAAATTGTACACAAAATATTTTATTTGTATATAAATTTAATTCAACCTAAGTTGATTGTAGCTAGTCCTAAACCCGGAAAAAGGAAGAGACTTGTAACTTTTGTTTAATTAACACTTACTATAAATGAATAAAATTACATTGTTAAAAAGAATTTAGAATTTCTTGAATTAAAAAAAATCGTGATCTAGCTTGGCTCAGGAGTGCCTCAAAATTTCGATCGGGCTTCGGATCGACTCGAGCTTCTTTTGCCAGGCCGCACACGAGCTGGCTTGGCTTGGCTCATTGACACCTTACTTAGAGTCGATGCTTTTATGATTTGATTTAAAATGAGACAATTATTATTATTATTATTTTTTTACTTGTAAAAATGTCCTTTTTTAACTTTGAATTGCAACAAATTGAGACCATATAAAATAAAATTGAACTTCTAACGGACCCTAAGAAATGTTAAAGGTGGATTTCTTCGAAAACCATAAATAATGTGATTCATTTATTTAAATGTTGTCTATTTTTAATTTTGAAGATCTACTTACACATATTTTTATAGATGGATTTGATTGTGATACAAAGGTCGATTAATCAAGCTTATGAATAAGGGCACACTTGATGTATACTTTTTTGAGTGAATTTTGTAAAATTGATTTTATTTGGATGCGTGGTTAAAATGTTGGGAAACATTATGATTCTTCGTGCAAAATTATTTTATTTAGAAAATATAAATTTGAAAAATAAATAAATTTAAGGTATTTGTACTAACAGGGACTAAATTTTATATAAAAAATAAAAATAGCACAAGTTCAAATCCTTTTTTATGGCCAAAGGTAAACACTATTCAACAAACAATTAGGGTCCGTTTGATTGCAATAATGAAATTGGGTGGAAAGAAAATGAATTTCAGGGAATTGAATTGCTTATAACTTATTTTATTGAGAATTGTCAATTAATTGTGTTTGATTAGTATAATTTTTCACTGAAAAATATTGAATTTTTGGATCTTTTGATGTTCGTTTGGCTTTGTTTTCAATCCATTAAAGGGATATAATTTGTTACAATTGGGGATAGAATTTGTTTCCATTGCCAAAAAAATATTAAAAAAAAAAGTTGCATAGAGTAGGATGCCATTCTTTTTAATTATGCTCTATAGTTTGGTTGCTGTCTCTATTAATGTTTGATTGTTATCTGTAAGTCTTGTTTATACAATTAATGATTGTAAATCTGCTTATTCAAAAAAGAAAATATACCATTAATGACTCTGAGCTTTCGATTAGAAAAAAAAAATGCTACAATTACTCATTAATGATTGTATATCAATCAAAGTAGTTTAACGATAAATTCAAAGATTAATAGGTAAGTCATTATTTAAACCCTTGCTTGATAGAAAGCTTTGGAGAATAGATTTTGTGAAAATTTATTCTTTGTAGAATTAGTTATTAAAAAATAAGAAAAAATTATGATCTATATATAAAATTATTTTATTGAGAAAAAATGAGTTTTAGAGCCTGTTTGGTAGAGATTAAAATCAGATTAAAATTGAAAAATTAATCGTTATTGTTGACTTTTGTTAGACGGGTGAGACCCAATAACGACTATATTTTCAATTTTAATTGTATTTTAATTGTTACCAAACAGCTCTTAGAGCGTGTTCGATAGGGATTAAAATCCAATTAAAATTGAAAATATAGTCGTTATTGGGTCCCACTCGTCTAATAAAATCAACAATAACGACTAATTTTTCAATTTTAATCTCTACCAAACACGTCCTTAGTAAACCGGATGAAAAATAGCTAAATCAAAGTTTTATTTAAATATATTTTTTTTAATTTTAATTTTATCAAAATATTAGAAAATCCTCGGTACACCAAATAGGTTACACATCACATCACGTATCGTTATGCGTGAAGCCGAAAACATCATCACCTACCTATACACACCTCAAAACCAGTGGTCTTTATGTCGAGACGAATATGCACACAAACTCATAAATGAAGTACGGCATTGATAGTACACACAGTCGCATCGCATTTCCGTATCACTTTCTCCCTCTGATATTGATTTTACAAGTAGTACTGGAAGTAGTGTGGCTTTCTATTGAATTGATGAGGACTAATGTGAAAATGGTGAAGCTGAATCTGGGTTTGGATTAATTTCTTTTATTTTTTACTATAGATCTTGGATTTTACGTTTCCAGATCTGGGAATTTTTTGTTAGATTTCGGGGTTTTCCCTTTGGGGTTTGGTTTTCAGCTCCCTTCAATGGCTACCTCTTTTCCTCTGCCTGTCACTGCTGCCCAGGTAAATTTCTTTCTCTCTCTAGACCTGGTATATGTATAGGGATTTGTGTTTGTATGGAAACTGTATCGGTGTTCTATTTGTGCAGATTATGTGTGATATGTGGATGACTTTTATTAAAGGGTATATTTTTATGTTGATGTATATTATGCGCGCGTGCGTATATATACATGTTAATGTATATGTGTGTATTTGGAATATGGTTAGTGCAAGCAAATGTATGCCGATATATATTAAATAAATATACCTCCGAAGTGTAGTTGGAGGAATTTATTTGCAGACTAAAGTACATAGAGAGAGGAATGCATTCTTTGAAACTCTCGCAAACAAATTCTTCCTTAGTCAATCAAGATATACTGACAAATAGAATGCCAATCTAGTTCAAACATATAAGAATTCTCGTTTTCAATATAGCTACTCAAAATCTTCAACAATGCCGTTGGAGCAGTCTTAGCCTTCTAAGAAAAAATTGAAGATGAAATGAGAAAAAATTGAAGATGGGGTCGAGTTATCCTCCATGGAAATAAAAAGTTACCGTTTGATAGCCAATGCGAAGGTATGTGTGTTTTAACCATTATGATAACTAATGCACACCCAAAGTTTGTTTAATGATGAAAAATGGGGATCTGTAGGGGGAATGTTTCTTTTTTCTCATTATTGATATGGTTGAGGCACACTATAGGGAGTTCTGTCAAAACACTTGTTAAGGGAGTAATCAAGAACCGGAATGGAAAACTCAAGCTAAGCAGATCTTTTATGGAAAAGGCCTTTATAGGAAGGATGTACATTTCTTTCTTTTTATTACGAAAAGCCCTGCTAAAGTAATTTGGAATGAGGCCATTTTTCATTTCTACCAATTCGCCATTGCATCTACATATATCTTGAGGAATATACACACAAAGTTCAGGCATCAGTTAGTATTCAATTATTATTATTATTAATTTTTTTTTTCTGTGTGTGCGCACCTTTTGTTATTTACATTTGGATGATTGTACTGCCTGAGATCATACTATTTCTAAAGAAACATACAACTTGTGAGGCCTGTGGTACACAAGCTCACTTCTTCAATTAATTTCTTTTTCATATGATGATTTGTTAATATGACTAATTTTTTGGCACAGTGAACATATATCCATTTACATATGGATGTTTAACTTTTGTGTGTCTAGACATGCTACACCTCTTATATAACCAGAATGTGTACATTTATATGCATTACTTCCTCTAGTTTTATGCATTCTTGCTACAATTACAAAATTGACTCATAATTATTTATGGATTTCCTGTGTAAGCATGTATTAGTGAGTGCAATTGGGCATTGTTTTTTCTTAGTTTCTCTGTTTTGTTTAGGTGGGCACATACTTTGTCGGGCAGTACTACCAGCTACTACAGAACCAGCCGGATTTTGTGCACCAATTTTACAGTGATGCCAGCACCATGCTTCGGATCAATCGCAACACCAGAGAGACAGCAACTGCTATGCTGGTATTTTACATGAAATCACTTGTTTATGTTGTGTCGGGTTCATCGTGAATTGAAGTTCAGATTTAGTACTAATGGATTTACATGAAAACTGGAAGTATGAGATATCTACTAGCCTACTATCATTGTAGTAAAATGAAAAAAAAAAATAGGAATGCCAACTTGACTTCAACAGGCTATTAAGCCTCCAACTTTTGCATACATAATGATAAATTTTAAACTTGTTGCTGATTATGTCGTGTGTTGTACTAGTCGTAGTTTTGGAGTAAATTGTTGGCATTTATCCAGTCATCTAAATAATGGGAACAAAGGTTCATTTATTATGTGTATGAGCATGGAACTTAATCTTTCTCCTCCAACCGCTCATGTGTTCAGATTTTCGTTTTCAACTACTATAACTGACCAAACTAGAATGAAAATACGAACTTTGAAGCCAGTGGTTAGATGTTGGAAGCTGTGAACCTGGTCATCTTTGGTTCTTTGATAAACTAGTTTCCTTTGTCAAAAAAGTTGGAATATTGAAAGCAGTATATGACATCTACTCTTTTCAGTTACTTCTCATCAAATGCTTAATTCTGGATCACTGCACCTATACCTTTTTCTTTTGTTCTGTTTGTGTATCATTTCATTCATTTCCTTTTAATTTTGTTTTCTCAGTTTGTATAGTTTGATAAGATGCATGTTTTGAACTTTCCTTTGCAGCAAATCCACCAACTTATTATGTCACTCAACTATACGGGTATTGAAATTAAGACAGCACATTCTTTAGAATCTTGGAATGGTGGTGTTCTAGTGATGGTTTCGGGTTCTGTGCACGTTAAGGATTTCATTGGGAGGAGGAAGTTTGTGCAAACATTCTTTCTTGCACCTCAGGAGAATGGCTACTTTGTTCTCAATGATATCTTTCACTATGTTGAGGAAGAACAGATTCTGCAGCATCCATTGGGCTATCTACCCCAAAGCAATCTTGATCTCAAACTCAATCCTTCCACTGCAGTTCGAGACCAAGGTATTTTGTTACCAGTATTTAGCAGAGAATTGATTTCACAAACAGTACTTGTTGATTCTTGTATTTGGTATTAAAGTTAGGAACAATTTATTTTAGTTGCCTAGTGGACTTAATAAAATGGAAAGGTGTGTTCCTTGTTTTCAGAATAATAAAATTGGAAGGGCAATAATTCATAAAAACAATATAATATTGATTTATTTTGCTTTCAGAAACTACACCAAATACTATAATATAAAAGAAAGTTGAATAACAGTCTTGTTAAGGATGGATACAATTTAAAACTACGGATATTTGTTAAGGTCCTTCAATTGTAACATGACATCAAGATCTGGAGTACGACAATTGATATCATTTTTTTTAATCATCAAAGGAAGAAACTCTCTAAAAGAACTACTTGATGATGCTACTATCTGTGTCTAGTTCATTGTGTCTTTTCTCATGACTCTTTTCACATGTAGGTATGCAAAATGTACTATGTCTAAGTTTTGGATTTCAACATCTGTTTTTGCAGTACCCAGTTACATGCTGGGTGGAGATATCCAACATAGGGAGTTCATGGCTCCAGCTAAGGTTGAAGGGAATGGTCCAGTCAATAGCTATACCTATCCAGACGAACAGCTTAATCAAGTCCCTGAAACTGAAGAGGTCCTTGAAGATAATTTTGCTGTGCAGTCGAATGGTTCACTTCAAGTTACTATAAATTCTCTACCCGACCGTTTGGCTTCCTCTATTGAAGAACCTGTTGTGGAAACCCAAAAGCATACTTACGCCTCTATTGTATGTGATTACATTTAAACCTTGCACTGTCTTGGCAATACTTGCCCATATGTTTCCAAATTAATGACGGGTACATTATGATTGGAAGTTACAGGTTGCTAAAGGGCACTCTGCTCCAGCTGTGCCATCTCAGTCTTCTTTTAACAAGCCTACTCCTTCCGAGTGGCAGCATGTACCTGAACCCTCTACCCTGCCGTCAGCTGCATCATCAAACACAGTTGAAAGGTCTCGGATGGACTCTGTGGATGAAGCATCAGCCACAGAAGATGAAGGTAAAATTCTTCAATTTTTCTTTTTGTTATCCTAGCCTTGTGTATTAAATCTCTATATTGATTGTCATATAAAGCTTTGCAAATTTGGGAATATTGACTATTATGTTGATATCGATAAAAATTAATGGGATGAGCACAGACATGTTGAAATTGATGTGATTTTTGTGAAGCTTGTTGTTCAAGCACTCAAATGACATCAGGTCATCATGTTAATATACATAAATCCTTCTATGTATGTTTCTCGACCAAATTATGTAAGATATAGCTCTCGGATACAGTTGAAAACCAATAGGAAAATATCCACTTACAGATTCAGCCCAAGTTATTATACAGAGTTTTAGTCTAAAATCTCATTACCACTAGTTGAATCACGTCTAGAACATCAAAAATCATACAAGATTAAACCATACTAGTAAACTATAATACTCTAGCCACAGATTTTGACTTTGATATTTTTCAATTGTTTAAGAAAACCTGAGGGTCCAAACTGACCATATCTTGACATGACAAGGATCCTATGCCCTGTGGATACAATATGTACTTAAAGTTTTTTCATGATGTTGCACTTTCAAGTGCAGAGTATGTCTTTGAATCTTGAAGATTCTCCGTTAAATTGCTGTATGATCAGTATTCCGGAGGATTGAATATTTTTCAGAAAGTGGAGACATCCACAAAAATGTGGATATTTGGCAATTTTTTCAGAAAAATGGTGATGTTTGACAGATTTCGTGGATATATGGACATAGATTGAGAGCATGTTTGGTAGAGATTAAAATCGGATTAAAATTGAAAAACTAGCCGTTATTGTTGACTTTTATTAGACGTGTAGGGCCCAATAACGGCTATATTTTCAATTTTAATTGGATTTTAATTGTTACCAAACACGCTCTGAAAATGAACACAAAAATATCATCCCCCATATTCTATATTCATACCCTTGGAGACCACAATCAATTGACATGTCAATCGTACCATGGATATCTAAACCAATATGTGTATTAGAGTAAGAGAATTTTTTTATTTTTTTTTTAGTTTTTTAAAGGATGAGATTTTAGTTGCTGATGCAATTCTATATTCCTCCAACCTTTACCATCTATAGTTGAAGTAAAGTCGGTGTATGTGAGAAATGTGCCAACAACAATGGCTGCTTCTGAAATTGCGGAGGAATTCAAGAAATTTGGTGAACTCAAGCCTGATGGTGTGGCCATAAGAACCCGGAAGGTTTGTTCTTTTTGGCTTGCCTCTTTTTATATAGGTGCAGTTTCGCTTCATTTGAGGTGTAATCTTACACTTTAAAAGTCATGCAGGATATTGATGTGTGCTATGCATTTGTTGAGTTTGAAGATATATCTGGGGTGCAGAATGCAGTTAAGGTGTGATATCCTTATGAGAATTTGTAAATCCTTATTTTCAAATGTTTTTATCAGTTGCATATATTTATACAAATTACAAACTTTTAATAGTTCTATCTGTCTCATGGGTCGTATTCTTTAGTCTTTACTTAATTCTTTGCATGATAAAATATCTTGGCTATGAATTTGCACATAAAGTAGCTCCTAATGTTTCATTTCTTTCGTTCTAGGCATCTATGGTTGAGATTGGTGGGCACCAACTCCACATTGAAGGACGGAGACCAAATAGAATCAACTTAACTCGGGGAGGAAGTACGTGTTCATTTTTTTTTTTTCCTTTGGATTTAAAATTCTTCAACTATGAATTTTCAGTGCATTACTTTTTATTCCAAGTCACAGGGTAGTAGCTACACTTCTTTTTGTGCCAACTAAGGTTTGTGCGAAGGTTGGATGATCTCTGCAAAGAAACAAATGTCAAAAGGCTAATTTAAATAAGCTTTTAATGTTACCGTGTACTATGGAAGTCTATAGTGGCAAGACCACTATATTGAAAGATGGTACGACAGGAATAGGGGAAAGCCTGGTGATTAAGCCCCTGTTTGGGCTCCATTATTCTAGATATAATGAGAGGATTAGTAATTTTTTGGAGAATGTGTGGTTAAAAAAGAAGGAAAGATTTTTAGATTTACGTGTAATATTATTTTATTGGAGAATGTGTGGTTGATAAGAAGAGAGAGAATGAATATTAATTTAATGGAGGCCAAAAAGGGCTAAGTTCAGCTATCGAAATATTGTGCTAGGAATTTAGTCAAGTCTTAACCTTGATTGTAGATTGGGGTTAATCTGCTTGTGATGACCGTCAACAGACAGTAATTCTTTATTAAGGTTAATTGTTGTGAACAGGAGGAAGAGGTAGAGGCAGGTTTAGCTACCAGATGGAAGGAATAAGGGGACGCTTTGGTGGTCGGGGTATCGACAAGGGAATCAATCAAGATGGAAATGACCGCGATTACAACAGATCAAGAGGAAATGGTTTCTACAGGCAGGCTCCTCGACAAGAAAGATCTTTCTCTGGTTACCAACAAGAATAAAGAAACAGGCAAAACTCATCAGAATGATAGTACTTCCGTTTTGATGCTCAGAGACAGTTTTCCAAAAAGTAATTTTCGAAGATCGCATTCACATTCGTAATTTTTCTGTTTCCAATATTATGTTAGTAAATCAATCAGATGTGCAGGGAAGAGTCATTGTAATAGTTTTGTCTTTGGTCATCTATGATTAATTTTTGTTACATTGATATAGTAATTTATGCAAATTTGTGCCAGAGGCATCTGGCCATCTTCAGAGCACATCCTTGTTAGAAAGCAATCGTAATGGTTAACTTTTACTACGGCTTTGTTCAAATGTTTGCAAGAGAAATATTCTAGAGAAGTGCATTTTATTCCAGAGAAATATATGATTGCAGCTGAAGAAATTGCCATTGGGCATGGCTTATTGTCAGAACAAAGACGACTTGGTAAAAAACGCACAAAAGGGAAAGATAGCTTCATCTTCTGCAAATCCTCCACACAAGCTTCAAATCAAGCATAAGCATGAGGGTTCTGGAGGAGATAGTCTTCCACAACCTTGTACATGCCGATAACTCTTTCTTTGCCTGCCTTGATATCCTCCTCTTTGAGCTTGAAATCATCTTTGGTGTAATACTTGCTTGTAACCTTAGAGATGGAGCCCCCATTGGGTAATGGCTCAAACTTGATCTCGCAAGTTATTTTCTCGAGCCCATCTATCAAGGCATCGCCTTCAACCAAGGAGTATTTGTTCGTTAATGTCTCTTCATTAAGTTCATCAATATGATACTTCACCAAACCAAAGCCACCACCTTCAGCAAAGTTGATTTGCTTTATACTTCCTGCTCCTCCATTCCCTTGGACGAATTCAATGCTTTTAATAGCCTGTGGGATGAGCTTTGGGATCAAGTTATGAGAGTCGACAATGAAGGCTTTGAAAATCCTTGATGGGGCGATAGCAGAAGTATGCTCATCAGTGCAAGTGGTAGTAGCACCCATGCTCCCTATGGAGTTTTGTANGATCAAGTTATGAGAGTCGACAATGAAGGCTTTGAAAATCCTTGATGGGGCGATAGCAGAAGTATGCTCATCAGTGCAAGTGGTAGTAGCACCCATGCTCCCTATGGAGTTTTGTATAAAGACTGCTTGGAGAGTAGTTAGAAATTACAATATGAATACTCTCTATGCATAGAACCACTTGTAAGGATAGTAGTATATATATATATAGCAAAAATCAAGTAGAAATCCTATATATTCTGCTTCTTGTCCATGCTTGATTGAACTTCACTATGTTTCTTTATGACAAAATCCAACGACAACAGACAAAGGAGGGTATAAAGTTGCAGAAGTTGACTTTCTGATGTTTGTATTATGTTGTTGGCTCGACAAAGTGTAGGATCAACGATGGTTCAGACATGCAACCTACAAAAATCCACAGAAATATAGGATTTGTAAGAATAATCCTTTTAACAGACTTCTTTGCTTTCGTGCAATTGTAAGCAATTTAATCCGTAATATCAAGATCTTTAGAAGTCCTTGATTTTCACATATTAATTTAGTTTATCAAGAAACATGCCTTGATCCATGACGAT
>CAIGRR010173136.1:0-13910 GCA_903798365.1 Fraxinus sp. 1973-6204
ATTACCGACATGCAATAGCTGTAAAGATATTGCAACTTTCTGACAACTATCTTTGAATAATGTCTTACATGTGCTCTCTGTCTGATTGCATTTCAAAATACTAACATATCTTTAAGACAAACAACTAGTATTGATAGAAACGAGGATGAAGCTATAATGCGTGGCTATTATTTTTTTAAATAAATTAGAATGAATATTATTTTTTTCTCTAACGTGGATAAAGATCTCTATCTCAAGTGAATATTTTTAAAAAATAATAACAATTGAGAAAAAAATTCGCAATTGTGGCGCTGTCTCATCTTTCACACACACAATAAATTTCAAAATCTCCTAAAACCTAATTGGAGATACATCAAAAATAGTAATCTCACTCAGTTATAAACTTGCGGTGCTCTCAGCTCTCTCCCTCAGATTCACTATTTGCCCATTAATGTGAGTAAATAAATCTCTTTCACTGCTATTGGCTTCTTATTTTCATGTGTTTATTAGGCTCTAAATCTTCAATTTACTGACGGGTTTTCGTGTGAAGTGCTATTTATTTAATTGTGTTTCTGTGATTGATAACTATGGTATATCTTCTTGCTTATTAAGTTGATTACGCGTTTTGTTTAATGGGTTTGAACGAAATTTGTCTTCTTTCTTTTTCTAATTGGATTTTTAGGTCTGAATTTTAAGCATATTTTTCGACTTTTTTCCAGTGAAATTTATTATTTCCTCTTGTTCTATGAGTAACTAACTCTCTAGCTTCATTTGCCTTCCGTCTTCTATGTCTTCTACTATGATTTTACTTTCATTTTTTCTGAAGGTTCAGGCTAGTACTCTTTATTTTCAATTGTCAACGAATTGAGTAAATCACGGAAAATCGGAGAAAATTAAAGATTTCATTGTTGGCGAGCTTTAGTAATCACTTTTATATTGGTTTTAGGCATTTTTGCATTGTGAATAAATTGGAACTTGGAAGACATCTATATATGTAATTAAAAATAAAAATAAAAAATTACATGAAATGAAGATAAAGAACAATTAAAGAACTTCATAGCTTGGAAACTCTCTTCTCTGTAGACGATTCTCTTCATTCAAAAAATTTTGCCATTCTTTCAACTTTCACTTGATGTAATAGCTCTGCAAGAGGATGTGTACCTTAAACATGCACAAGCAGCACATCTATCATGTACAAAACCGTGCTTTAGATTTCTCTGTTTAAGGTTATATTAAAATATTTTATTACAAGTTATTTATATTAAAATCCCGGCGATGGATATGCCACTTTCTTTGTGTCCTTTATAAAATCAGCCAAATTATTTATCTTATAGCAAAATGTGCTGATTTTGATGGAAATTGATATATTTTAGCAGCAGCTGTCATGCTTTTTTTACTTTACTATGTCTTTCCTTCTTTATTTTATAAAAATTCATAGTATATTTTGGAGAATATGAAGTATATTGAAATAATTACATTTTCAGTTATTTCCCCATGCTTTTGACATAAATTTACACAAAATTATATGTTCTATGATAACATTCTTTCAAATATTCCTTTTATTAACGAATATTATAAAGCCCTGCTGATATTTTATAGGGCAATCTTTTTGTGTTTTTATTTCTCTTTCTCGGTTCACATCTTTTGTGAGTTCCCTTAGAATTAGTGAAGAGATATTATCATTCATATAACTCTTTGCCTGCTTATACCTCTTAGATGGCCTCATATAGTGGTTGCTGTTGTGTTTCCTTCTAGCACAAAAATTGGACCTCTCCATATGACGTTTTGATTCTTTCCGTACGAACTGGTGATGTATTACTTTGTGGATAGTTAATTTCCACTCATCTGTTGAGCAGAATTAATTCACCTTTACACTTATATTTTTCAGCACAGAGCTTATGGCTGAACTTGATCAGAGTTTTATTGAGATTGAGCAAGAGCAAGAGCAAGAGCAAGAGCAAGAGCAAGAGCAAGAGCATAATGAAGAGCAAGAGCAAGAGCAAGAGCATAATGAAGAGCAAGAGCAAGAACAAGAACAAGAACAAGGACAGGGACAAGGACAAGAACAAGAAATAGAACTTGAAGATGTGGATGTATATGAACATGAATTCGAAGATGGAATACCAGAGAATTCACATCCTGATAATAAACTAGACCTTGGAGATGATTCAGTTGCTGCAGAGGGTGAGAAATGGCCTGGGTGGCCTGGAGAGAGTGTTTTCAGGATTTTGGTGCCTGCACAAAAGGTTGGTAGTATAATTGGACGTAAGGGAGAGTATATTAAAAAAACATGTGAAGAGACAAAAGCTCGGATTAAGGTTCTTGATGGTCCTCCAGGGACGAGAGAAAGAGCTGTAAGTGAAATTTTATTCTGTGACTCAACATCTTACTGTTGATTTTTGTGGGCTGGCTAGTAGTACGGAATTGATTAGTGCTTATTGTTTTTTCAGTCTATATTCTCTGTTTTACTTGGATGTTTCTATTGTTGCAACATGTGTCATACGTTCTCGCCTGTTACCATTAGTTTTACAAGTTCAAATTAATTTTTGAGCTGGCTAACAAATTTTCTGAGGAGTGAGGAGCTCACACTTCTGACCTTCTGCTTCTGCAGTTCATGTTCTTTTGATAGGATTTTGTAGATATTATTTTATTGGCATAAATATATCTTTCCAGTTGGAGTTGGCATGCATAATATTTCAGCTGCTGTACACTGTTTAATAGCCATAGATTGAACTGAATGCATACATATATATGGAAATACAGTAAGCAGTTATATACCATGTTTATATTTCTGCTACATAGTATTTGCTTACCATTTATATTTTGAATTTCATATATGAGCTTACAAGAGTGCGTGAAAAAAATATAAGCAATGCGACATTTATGGTCTATGGTAATTAATAGTGCTTAATTATTGGTTCATGAAATGCAAAACGCTTTGCTCCATGCTTTCTACTTTTAAAAGATGGATTTATGCCTTTGCATTTATTTCCTAGTGTATTTTTTGCACATTTGCTTCTTTCGTTTTCTTGATATCAATTCTGCAATCAGTTTTACCATACTAGCACCATTCATTCAACATCTGTGTTTTGCTTATTTTCTGCCAAGATGTAGAGAGGCTAGGGGTATCTATCTGTGATACGGCTTGGTTCCATGGGAGCTTTCCATGCCACTGATATTTGTGGCACAAGTCACTTCTTTTTCAAGTGAATAGAAGGAAGGTTCTGCACTCCTTGAATGTTTTCATGAGCATAGGTTAGATATAACCTTGGCTTTGGCAACATGGGCTGTTTAATTACTTGTATTATCAAGGGATTCCACAACTTGGTGACATAACCCCACATTTGCATATTTATAACATCGATGGTTGAAAGAGGAAAATCATCTTTTGGGCTTGCCTTGTTTAGGCTTGGTTATATGGTGCCTTGATTCAGTGTTTTTGTTATTTAAACATGTTAGTGAAGCTGCCTCATGTGGGCTTACAATGGATAAGAGTGTTTATCAAATCAAAATTTATCAATCATCTCAAAACATTTATTTGTCACCTGCCCTGGTATAACTATTGATATGCTATACCATTATTTTGTTTGAAATTCATCTCAATGCCTTTCTTTTTTGTATGTGTTGTGCAGATTACATGTTGGCCTGATGGTCTCTGTTTTCAAGCCAATTGTTTATGGATTTGTATCTTCTTATCGTTTATTTTAACTTTTATAATTTTTTGGGTACCTCATGCATGTACATGGTTTCACCCTCCAGTATGGTGATTTCGTTTAAATGATCAATGTTGACTCAGATGAAATTATCTCCATCCCCCTTCCCAACTTAGTATGTTTTAACTGAAATGCACATCCAATCCTTCAATTTCACTTGTTAGATGCAATTTTTTATCTTTACTTTACATTTCTTGACGAGACAAATTTGTACATGTAATGTAATCATGCTTTTTTGTTTTTTCTTACCGATCTAAGCTCAACATTATTATTCATCCTGGAACTATTTAGATTTTTCTGATCACTCTTACAAAGGGGTCTCTTTTCTTGTTTATTTAATTCAAATTTTATGATGGAGGAGTTCATAACATTGGCAATGTTGCTTTTTTTGTTGCCGGATAGGTTATGGTATCTGCCAAGGAAGACCCTGATGTTTCACTTCCATCTGCAGTAGATGGTCTACTTAGGGTCCACAAACAGATTTTGAATGGGACGGAAAATGATTCTTCTCATGCTTCAGCAGGTGTAGGGAACAAGGTATCAACAAGGCTACTTGTACCTGCTGCACAAGCAGGAAGTTTGATTGGAAGGCAAGGCATGACAGTCAAATCCATTCAGGAAGAGTCTAATTGTATCGTTAGAGTTCTTGGACCAGGTTTTTCCTCTGCTTTTCTATATGCTGTACTACTCTTAGGGAATTGAAATGAATCTGCATCTGCATCTACATTGCTTCTCTGGATTAGCATTATGGTGCCTTTTATCTCCTTACAGCCCAGGCAACCCTTGACTAGAATTTGCTCGAGTATTTTTGGTTTCCAATTATTTGATTAGAGAGCCCGGCTTTCCTGATCACAGTGTTATCCATTTCTGAAATCGCTGACATCTTTTCAATTGGTGGTTTTTCTATATACAACTTCTTTTGGCTAATTGAAGTCAGAATCAAGTTTTTATTTTCTAATGTTCAACTTCATTTTAAATAGAGTATCCTCCTCGTGAAATGTCTGATTTCTAAAATCTAAACAAAAAATGTATAATTGAAGCTGCGATATATTATTGAGTCATAGTTTGAGGGAGACATTATATTCTTGTATACTTTCGAGAGGACTTTTACTCGAAAGTCCAAAAGTTCAGGAATAAACATTTCTTCATGGTTTGACACCAACAAAAAGTATATTCACTCTACTGAAAATAAATGACATGCTAATTGCTATGAATATGAATTTTTTTTTATTATTTTTTTGTGGCCAGGCAAGCTCACAAAGAAGAGTCTTGGGTACATAATGAGTTGTCCTGCAATAAAATGTGATTTCTTGTTTATCTAATATATAGCTACATGAAAAGGAAAATGAGAAACATACATCTTCAACTAAATCAGGTATTATACTTATTTTTAGCTTTGTAAACTAGGAAGTACAGACCCTCTTGTGGGTATCAAACATGGACTCACTCCAAAAGGGTTGAACATGTGAAGAGACTCCTAATGTAAGAGCTTGGACCCATGTCCATATAAACCATTCACATAATTCCACCTGTGCATGGTTTGAAGTTTCATATTTACGAAGTGTTTTATCCAAAAGAAAAAACAGATTTTTTTTTTTTTTATAGAAAAAACAGAAACTTCTTGAAACACAATCGTTTTTTCTTTTTAGATTTAGAAAGTCATGTTTTGGCTTTTAAAATTATGATCCCGCTTTATGTATAAAAATATAACATAACTTTCAAAAATATTGGTTATTTCATAAATAAACTAAGCGTGTGTTTGAGCCACATTATTTTGGAAGAATGTATTCTGAAATAGTAGATTGATGAAGAATGTGTGGTTGAAAAATAAGAAAAAGTTATTGACGTGATGGAAAATATTATTTTATTGAAGAATGTGTGGCTGAAAATGAGTAGAAGAATGAAAATGAAAATTTTAATGTGTACCAAACAGGGGCTAAGAATAAAAAGATTTTTAAGATTTTTGAAATTTCCCCTAGTGATAGAATTATCTTAAAAGTAACACTGAGCCCAGAGAAGCTTTTAAAGAGGTGTTTGAGGTGTTCATTGTTGCACCTTAGTTTTGCATCAACTTTTGTGCTCTGATAGATGTTGGAATAATCTATTGGAACTTTGAACTATGTTGATACTGTATAGAGCACTATGAGATGCCTATTACCAGTGGCGGACCCAACATAAAAGTTCAGCACGAGCGGATCAAATGCTGATTGTTAATTGTCGACAATCAGCGATCGTAAGAGCGATGTCGTTTATTAATATTTAATTAAATGATATTAAAAATTATTCAATATATATGTAAATGCATTAAAACGTTGAAAATATAATTCAATACAACCCAAAATACTAAAAAATTACGCGATACAACTGACTCTGTAACTGTGAACTTAGACAACTGCATTCTACGAGGTCTCATATTTTGAAAACGTTGCAATATTGAATTGGATGCTATTATTAAGCAACATTTGGATGTGTTTTGAATAAACTCGCTATGGTAAACAATTCTCTATCCTCAAAAGACTCTGTTGAAGAAATTCAAGTCATGAAAAAATAAAAATCGAAACTTACAAGAAGAATTCAACGGATTGGTATTATAATCTTTGCAATCCTTTCTTACTTATTGCGAATTGCCTCCTGGAGTGCACTCCAACCATAGTCATTCTGCAAGCTCCAATTTGCCCCAGCAACAGCAAACATAAGCATGCATCTCTTCTAATTCAATCATCCAAAAAAAAATGACGAATCAAGAACGATGCTCTTAAATCAATCATATGATGAATGAAACCGTCTCACTGCAACCGAATCAACACTTCAAACTACTGGATTCAAAAAAATGAAACCAAACCATTTGACATTTTATCCCAAATTCCACAATCAATATTTGAAAAGTGAATCAAACCCAGTTTTGTTACACCAAATGAGCAACAAAAACTACAAAGAAATCTGACCTTGTTCTTTTGCACCCAAATGAACAATTCTCTATCTCAAAAGTCTCCATTGAACTGTATAAGAAACTGTATAAAACTTGCTTTTTTTAAAGAAAAAGGTCTGAATCAATACAACAAATTGAAGGTAAATGTAATGGATATTATTTCATTTATATTGGGCCTATTTTTTAAAAAATGGCTCAACTCTCTCAACCCAAAATAGAAGGGCCAAAAAAGGGCCCAAACATAAAATAATGGTCTCTTCTTCCCATCTTCTCTCTCAGCAATAACAGTGACCTGGCGCAACGGTATTGAAGACTTCGGCGGATCCAGCACGGACGACTACGCTCCCTCACCGGGTGCTGGGTCCTCCCCTGCTTATCATACAAGTCTAGGCTTATTCAAGTAGATCCATCGCACGAGGTATGGTGGTCTTGCTATGACTTTCTAAGACCCGAGCTAGAACGACAAGCCTTGGAAATATATTGGATCTAAACTGTTGACCAAAATGCTTAAAACTCATGTTGCCGAATAGTAGCTGCCCAAGTCATTATGAGCCTTTTACATTATGCATCAAAGTGACTTAGCATGGAGTATACACTTATAATTACTCTGCTATTTTGCCAATCTTGGACATTCTGGGAACACTATTGACCGAAATGCTTGAAACTCGTGTTGTGGAATAGTAGCTGCCCAAGTCAAATTGACCGTGTGGAGTATACACTTATAAACTTTTGCTATTTTGCCGAACTTGGACATGCTGGGAACACCTTAAAAGACACTTGGGTGTCAAAACATTACGATAAACTTCTAGGTTCTTATGAGGATAAAAAAGTGGAAGAAGAATTAAGCCCATGTTTGATCTCCATTCTTTAAAAATTCAATTTTTTCCAAACTCATTTTCAACCATACGTTCTCTTAGTAAAATAATTTTAGATGTAAATCTAAATTTTTTTCCTACTTTTTAAATACACATTCTTCAAAAATCTTTATTACAAAATCTATTCTCCCAAAA
Source organism: Fraxinus sp. 1973-6204 (assembly GCA_903798365.1). Lineage (NCBI taxonomy): Eukaryota > Viridiplantae > Streptophyta > Magnoliopsida > Lamiales > Oleaceae > Fraxinus > Fraxinus sp. 1973-6204. Next base: position 7,632 of record CAIGRR010173136.1, read on the forward strand.
TATGTTAGAGAAGGATGAGGTAAATAGTGATTGCCAAAGATTTAAAATTCCTCTGATATGTGTGCACTCTTCCATCAACTATTGTATTTATCTCATCTTGAATAATCCAATACAAAGCTATCAACCAATTTATAGTTATCATTTTTCTTTTCTCTATTACTGTAAACATGTTCAACTCGTGTATTAAGTTTTTCCATCTCGATAATAAAAAGTAAAAAATAAAAATTGATGGTATTACAAAATAAAAATGTTATATGATGTACCCTTAGTTTTTCTACTACTTATTTGAAACTGACGTGAAAGCTTGTCGAAGTTGTGTAGTTTCAAATCTTTGCTACCCCATCCACGTCTGTGATTCTTAGTTTCTTGTAATTATAATTATTTACCATTTTAAGATAACATTCTTAATGTTTTTCCTTACTGAGACAAGGATCACATCAATCCTCTAATAATCTGCTTGGTGGACTTGCATCTCTCTATGTAGTTTCTTATGTTGTTAGAATCATAGAATGCATCTTGTGTACTTGCTTATGTAGAAAGAAAGGCTTCCTGTGTACTGTTCTCTTGAAGATGGTCTTTGCTGATTTTTTTTCAAGAGCCTAGGGCCAGAATCTGCTGTTTTTCTTCATTTCTAGTCAATGTTATTGTCTTTGCTTATTTTCTTGAAGAGCTTAGAGTTTTACTTTGCAATTCTTCACTGTTTCTAGTCCATGATAGTTGCTTGATGTGGATTTGTTATAAAGGAATCTACAATCTATACAATGTGTTGAAAAATGTTAAGAAGGAAGCAAATTGAGGTAGAGCTGTAGACAATGATGGTGAACAATGTTTCAAGTTTTTGGCGTGCTCAGAATTATAATATTTTTCATCGCTTGATTATTTGCTACTTTCACTGCCTGAATAATTTGAATGATTAAGTAAATTAACTAAATTAACTGAAGAGAGCAGGTTAAATCTGTTAATTACACCTGAAGCTGGACCATTCATCCTGATGACCTGCATGACTTGTTCTTTTATGGTTCTCCATTTTCAAGAAACCCACTCATTTGGAAGAAGTGTTAGATTTCTTATTTGTAGTGCTTCTTGCATTTATTTGAGGATTATGCATTAATTTCAAGAAAACTAGGAGTGGATTTGATTATGATTTGCTGCGGAGTCGGTGTAAAATAATAAATCCGATATTATGGATTGTTGATGTAATTCAAATTTATTCGGTTCCTCTTTTATGACCTAGATTTTCTGTTTACCCTCGTTTCTTTATATGTTCTGTAACTCTTTTAACTACCTTGGTATGCCAAATATTCATTACTGAATGAGAATGACAGATTTTGTGACATCTTCAATTAATATCATATTCAAGTGCTAATGTGCTCTGTAGAAATGCAGTTAAGTTAACTCTTTTCATTTATCTTAATACATTCAACTTTTGACATAAATCATTGCAGAAGACCTACCTGTTTTTGCCCTTCAAGATGATAGGATTGTGGAAGTTGTAGGAGAACCGGCAGGTATACACAAAGCGATTGAATTAATTGCTTGTCATCTGAGAAAATTTTTAGTTGACCGCAGCATAATACCGATAATTGAAATGCAAGTAAGCCTGCCTTTCATTAAAAAGTCCTGTTTCATGGCAAATTTTTACTCAGGCGAATATATTTCTGAACCTCATCTATTGCTTTACTTGTTAGATGCAAATGCCCAATACGCAAATGGAACACATGCCTCCTTCCCAATCTTGGGGCCCGCCTCCTCAATCTTTTCCCCCTAATGCAGCTGGTGGTCCTGGATATGGAGCCAGCCCTCGTTTCATGCCACCTCCTAGGCAATTTGATAATTATTATCCTTCAGCTGACATGCCACCTCTGCAAGAAAAACAACCTCATCAAGGTATATCTGATTATGGAAGAGAAGCGGCAATGCCTGTTCATTCATCATCCAACCAGGCCATGCAATCAATAATCACTCAGGTTCTTCTTTCTTACGAACATGAATGCCAATATCTTGATGCAAATACGAATCAGAAATAATAGCATGGACTGGTTTATATTTAAAAATCAAAATCTCATCATAGAACATAGTTACAATGATATCTTGTAACCTCAATCTAAAATTTTAAAACCATACTAGATAAGTTTCTCGTAAATTGTGCCTGGACAAAGCTTATTGGTAAAAAAAGGAAGACATTGCAGGTACTTGTGAACTTCCTACAATAGTGACCTTTTATTTGTCCATAATCCCAGCTTTATTGATGGAATTGGCAGTCCTATAGAGCTTGTTGCTGTTTCTTGCATGCATATACTTTGCTGGTTCTCAAGTCTCAACTGTGTTACAGTTGAAGTTATGCCCCTGGATTGAGTTTTCAGGTCAATTTCCACAACCTATTTTGTATGCCAAGTATATAGAAGAACTCAATTTTGAATATATTTTAACTTAAGACTCCCTTTCCTTGGTTACATTTAATGATACTATAATACAATAGATTGGTTGGTGCTACTAGAACAAGTAGAAGAGGAAGAGGTAGGGCCATAACTAACATGTCTTTATGTGGTTGCAAAATTTCTATTTCATTGGATCCTGCTATGGATTTCGTGATGGATCAAATGGAGTGGTGAAAATGGTTTTGCGCAGCTGAACCTAAATTTATTGGGAACAAGGCTTAGATTGTTGTTGTAATTGCACTGCCTCAACTTGATATATGGAGTAGGCTAAAGTTGTGATGGTGAATCCTAAAAAAATGCAGATTAGACTGGCTTATGAAATTTCTTGAAAAACACAAAACACTGCTGTGCTATGAGCTCCATCCTTCTGAAAATGGCAAGATTATCTTTAAGGCGTGTTCGGTCGTACTTAAAATTCAATTAAAATTGAAAATATTTGGGTCTCACTCGTATAATAAAAGTCAACAATAACGGCTAGTTTTTCAATTTTAACCCGATTTTAATCTCCACCGAACACACCCTTAATGTTAAATGATTTTCCTTCCAACGCAGATTAGGTTTAAATTTAATTTGAAGAATTTCATGTTCATCTATTAACTGATCATTTGTCAAGGCAGAGTGCTAGCTCTATTTTGATTGGAAATTATTGCTTGCCGTGCCCTTGCCTTTCTGATTATTGATTCATAGTAATTATTGATTCTCTACCGAAAAACGTGTCATATCCAATGTTTTCCTTGACAATTGAAAACTGAAGTCATCTTCACTTGAACTTTTGACAGTAGGCATTACCTATTTAATGCTGGATGAGAACAGTTGGAATCTAGAGATATCTGTTGAGCCCTCCCTTGTCTCATATTGCTTGATTCAGCTGACTTTAGTCAGTATTTATGCGTGATCTTTTTGGCTGTTGAGCCTGTGGTAGTGTTGATTTTTGCCTTGATACTTGTTTGCTGCGTTAGCTGAATGAGGTTAGCTAGAACCAGATTTAATTATTTATTCATTAGGACATTTTACCCCATCAGAACAAATTTTATGACGTGTGCTATGGGATAAGACTATAGAGAAACAGTGGAAGACAATACGAAAAGGAGGTTTTTTTCATCGATTGATTTGAGTTTGGTGATTTTGCAGGTCACACAACAAATGCAGATTCCACTATCTTATGCTGATGCTGTAATTGGTACAGCAGGTGCAAATGTAAGCTATATTCGGCGGGTTAGTGGTGCTACAGTTACTATACAGGAAACAAGGGGAGTTCCTGGGGAGATGACAGTTGAGATTAGTGGAACTGCTTCTCAAGTCCAAACAGCTCAGCAGTTGATTCAGGTAATATTTGATTGTCCAAATGCGTATCTACTCAGTTATTTTTTTTTGGGGGCCCTTTTAGAATTTGTTGTGCATTTGATTGCCCAATTATGCCATTCAGAATTTACTTCAACATCATGCAGCTTTATTCGATCATTGCTTTAGTGCATTGAATATTCTAAAATGGTTGCTGAATCCTCATCATATCATTTTAATGGTTTGTATTGCAGAATTTCATGGCAGAATCTGGCAACCCACAGCCAAAGACCGCACCTTCTGCTGACCAAGGCTATAATTCTTATGCAGCTCATGGTTCGATATATACATCTCCCCCTTCAAATCCTAGCCTTGCGGGACAAACTGGAGGCTACTCTTCGTACTATGGCACCAACTATGGTTATTAAGGAGGCCTGGTTCCGGTTAGGACAATATGTGCCATTGTGTCAATGTAGTTTGGTCAGAATCTAATAATCCTTATGTGACAGTTTGCATTATGAACTTCAGTTTCAATGACTTGTAACACAAATCACAAGAGCCAAGAAATATTTTTATATTTTTACCGGTAGATCTTTTAATAGATACAACCTTTGGAATTTGTCTGTTTTGACTTTACTAACACACTAAGATGTACTGAGTGTACTATTGTTCTGGTCTCATTGCCTAGTTTTTACATTCAAATAGAAATTCTGATGGGTATTTGGCACAATGAAATTTAGAGCATGCTTGGGAGTGTTTAAATTAATCACGTTACTTGTACAATTTTTTTAGACAATCTTGATTGACAACTCATGCTTGACAATATAATATTCATCCATTTTTAAAACTATTTTTTATATCAATGGTCCAAATTTTGATAACATCAATGTGGTCAACAACAACTGTACAAATATGTAAAATCATTAAGATTCAAGTGATTATAAGTTGTGGATTTCATATAAAGTATGGATAATGTGAGTTACGAAATTGTGGATAAAAAATGTATTTGATCGACTTGAATTATAATTTAAGCTCTGTTCAATGTGCATTTAGTTTATAAAGTATTGCGAAATCTGGAAAACTGTTAGTATACACCTCTATTCCACTTCCTTGGAGAAAAGAAATTCTAAAAGTAAAAACCATTAAATCAAAACGCCATAAATGTTTAAAAATCGAATTATGCTATATGTACACCATACTTATACAGCATGGTGTACAGCCCCTTCACATAGAGAGGGCCCACGAATTTTTTATTCATGGTGGGGCCCCCTCACATGTGAGGGGGTTGTACGCCATGCTGTATAGCATGGTGTACAGCATGGTGTACAGCATGGTGTACAACCATCATTATTCTTAAAAATCAATGTGGTAATTACACCCTTCCCTACTTCTCAAGACCCATTTTCCAAAATCAGAATTTAAGTTTCATCCTTCAAAAATCAGATATTTTTTTAATTAGATACAACTATAAATATATAAATATAATATATATATAATCAGATAATATATTATATTAGATATATATTATAACCGATTTTCCGTGATTTTAGTACCTTCCATATTCACAGACCACGACGCCACGTCCATATTCTTCGAAACTTCCTACTCTACCATATTCACAGACCACGACGCCACGTCCATAGGCGATCTTCACACTCGCCGGCCATTCTCCGGGTTGCCACTACCCTTCCCACCGTAAATCACACCATATATTGTTACTGTTCTCACTCCGTAGAAGCCATATATTATTCTATCAAAATTCGAACTCTGTACTTCTCAAACCCGCACCCAAATGGCTCGTTCAAAGAATGAAGATAGGGGGTTGAATGTAGCGAAGGGACCGGATAGAAAAGGTAAAAGGAAGTCAGAAGAGGTGCTTGATGATTCGTCATCCAAAAGACAACAATCTAAGCGCTCTGTGAAATCCAAGTCGGAGAAGAAGGTATTTGAGTTAATTTACGCCCTTTTTTTCAATTGAATCATATGTTCGAACCCTAAAAGTGATGGGTAACGTGTATTGAAGGTGTATTTGGGAAGTATGATGTATCCAATTTGTGATTTATGAGTTTAGAGTAAAATGGTATTCCGTATTGTGACCAATGAACAATGTAGTTGCTGTGCCTGATTTTTGGATTCTTGGATTGAATAAATAATTATGTTTGTGACCTACCTATCCGTTTGTGACNCGTGTATTGAAGGTGTATTTGGGAAGTATGATGTATCCAATTTGTGATTTATGAGTTTAGAGTAAAATGGTATTCCGTATTGTGACCAATGAACAATGTAGTTGCTGTGCCTGATTTTTGGATTCTTGGATTGAATAAATAATTATGTTTGTGACCTACCTATCCGTTTGTGACCACAATTTCTTTGAGTGACTATTATGCATTTACGTAGTCTGTGAGCACACCAATGGGGTTTTCTTTGTTTGGTTTCTTCATCTTGAACGTTTGTTGTGACTAATGATATATTCAATTTGTGACCAAATAATTTTATTGTGACCAATATACATGCCTTCAGGCTGTGACCTTACACATGCTCATTTTTGTATGTTTTTTTA
>CAIGRR010173193.1:0-14035 GCA_903798365.1 Fraxinus sp. 1973-6204
AAACAACTAATGCAGCTTCTCATGCTGCTGCAGCTGCTGCAGCAAATGTGCAGCAAGGGAGGTTACTGGGTAAATATGGATTTGCAGATGATAGAACAAGGTCATTGGTGCCTGATACTAGTGTTGATGGTGCGGTTGTGGTAGGAAGTCCTGTTGCTCCGCCTGTAAATGGTGATGTGCATACAGACATAAGCACAGAAAATGCAATGCTCCAAGGTTCTCGGTAAGCTTCCTACTAAATATTTATATATGTTTATGTTCCGTGGTTTATAAATTGATCAGTAATTTTGAATGCGTTTGGTTTGCTCTTTTCAAGCACTTTTAAGCTTTCAGTTTTACAAAACATTGAAAACATGTTTGGTTTGATATTTCTAAAAATGTATTTTCGAAAACAAAGATAAACTTAATAACATAAAACTCAAATTCTTTTTGGAGGGTTTTCGATGAAAATTTTGAACACTCAAAACATAGAAAACCAATGTTTAATGAAATTTTATTTAAATAAATTTTAAAAATAAAAATATAAAATTCTAACAAATTAAATATTAAAAAAATCGATAAAAAAAAAATTCCAAAAAAAAAACAAATTCTAAGAAATAAAATTGTAAAAAATAATTTGAGATCTTATAATTATTTACATAAAAATTCTAAAATAATATTTACATGAACACTGATAAAATTATTCTCAATCCACGTCATTAATTTTTATTTTTATTTCCTATATTTTGAACTTTGTTTATTTATTTTATTTTACTTTTGTAGCGAGAAAAAATATTGTAAGATTTGCCAACTATAAAATGTTTATTTTACTTGATAATATATTAATATAAAATTGTTCTATTTTTATTGAATAATCAAATTTCATAGAATAAAATGTCATAAAATAAATTTTCAAAATTTTAAACCAAACGTGTTTTCTAGTTTTCTATTTCGAAAAATAATTTTTCAAGAAGACAATCCAACCATTTTTTTAAAAATCATAAAACAGACTCAAAACAGAAAATTGAAAATGAATTAAAAACCTTAAAACTGAAACACAAACCAAACGGGCCCTTTGCTTTTCAGTGGCTTAAAGTTCAGATGTTAAATTCGTATGTTTTGCAGAAGACTGAGCAAAGGTGTTGATTACTTAGTTGAGGCTGCAGCAGCAGAAGCCGAGGCAATTACTGCTACGTTAGCTGCTGTTAAAGCTAGGCAAGTTAATGAGGAAATTGAGCTGCCCAATAGAGACCGTGGGGCAGAGGCAACCCCTATCGGAAAACAGATATCTACTTTGATTAAGCCTGATTCTGCAGTATCAGACAGTCCTGCTTCAGCTGGAGTTCGGCTTCATCACCGTGCTGTTAGTATCAGAATAAACAATGATATTAAGTAAATTTCATTTTCAATCGTACCAAAGTTGTATATTTGTGTCATTATATGCCATCAATACTTTTGCAGGTCGTTGTGGCTGCAGAAACTGGTGGGGCTTTAGGTGGCATGGTCAGACAGCTTTCAATCGATCAGTTTGAAAATGAAGGCAGACGAGTCAGTTACGGTACCCCAGAAAGTGCAACAGCAGCTAGGAAACTTTTAGATCGACAAATGTCTATTAACAGTGTACCCAAGAAGGTACTCCTTTCCTTCTCCAGAACACAGTAAACTTCATCACATACAATGCTTGTACTGTTGTACAGATTTACAACTTTGTTATTACATAGAAGAACATCAGTATGATTCGCAAAGTGAATTGCTAATGACTTGCTATGTGCTTTAGTCAAATTGAATAGAATGTCATGCTTCTGCTTTCTTCTTGCATTATATTGTCCACTGGAGGTTTGCCAATTTGAACTTTGACATAATGAAATCAAGTGCTTTCCACATACAAAAAGAAGAAATCACAATTCTCTGAATGCATGGGATTTTAATCAAATGGTTATATTTCTAAGTTATAAAATTGGATTGTTTTATTTGTTTTTTTTCCAGTAAGTTTGTAACCATGCAAACAATAATCTATAGGTAATTAATCCAATTGTTCTGACTATTTGTCTATCATGATGAGTCCATTTTATTTAATGTTGCTTATCGTAAATTGGTTATTTTGAAGTTGTAGCCTCATGGCCTGTCTTCTGCATTCCCAGGTGATTGCTCATCTTCTGAGACCTCGTGGTTGGAAGCCTCCAGTTCGCAGACAGTTTTTCTTGGATTGCAATGAGATAGCAGATCTTTGTGACAGTGCTGAGAAAATATTTGCCAGTGAACCTAGTGTACTACAGCTCAGGGCTCCTATTAAGATATTTGGTGATTTGCATGGGCAATTTGGGGATCTTATGCGTCTTTTTGATGAGTATGGATCGCCTTCAACTGCTGGGGATATAGCGTAAGTTTTCAACCTATAGCATCCTTCTACTAAATGCTTATGCTGTGAGACAGTTCAGTTTTTTCATGATAGCAGCCATGATGCCTCGTATGTTGCTACTTCCGTTTGATGGTCCAGTATTGTCAATAAACATTTAATTGACCATGCAATTAATAAAGCTGTCATAGAAGCTGCATGATTCTATTGTTCATTGCTATGTTCTATCGGATAAGCTATTCATTCCAGTGGGGAAGTTTGTGTTTGTTGGTGTCCTAAACCTTGTATTTATTTTAGGTGTTAAACTGGTAATTGTACATAATGGTAATCTGGTGGTTTGTACTTGAAGAACCATTATATCATTTGTTGTGGCACTGCAAACTTGCTTGAGACTTATGGCAGCTGCATTTCCTGTTACTTGGGGTCGTGCAGCACTTGCTTTCTTAGTCAAAAGGCTCCTTGCTTTGCATCATAGAGGGGAGGGTGCCGGGAAACAAGAGTATGGATGTTAATAAATTAGATTTAGGGCTTTATCACTGATTTTCCATAAATTAGATTTAGGGCTTTATAACTGATTTGGACTCTGGTATGGGAGGTCTTTCAAAGAAATTTAGCTTATATTAACCCCGAAATTTGGCTTCTGTTTTTCTATTTCCTTCTTTTGAATTCATCCTGGGCTAGCCTTTAGATCATGTTTCCGGATTTAAGGCTTTGTTTGTCTTCCCCAATTTTGGCTTTCTATTCTGACTATGCTGTCTATCCATTGTTGCCCCCTTAAGATGCAATTCTAAAGAATGTTACTCTCACTTTTCATTGAAGTTTGAGATATTCAAATATAATTTTAGTCTCTTTTGCCATAAAAGTGTTTATGTTCTAAACTATCTACTGAAAGAGAAGATTATATACCTCCTTGGATCATTTGCCTCTATGCCCCTTTACCCCTCTTTTTATTGATTTACACAAGTTGCTTAGATTGACTTTAACTATGTTATTGTTTTAATTGAACTACATTGATTTTAAAGTCTTTTCACCTTCAATGTGATGCTAATTTTGTACATAACTATCAGGTATATTGATTATCTGTTCTTGGGGGATTATGTTGATCGTGGCCAGCACAGCTTGGAAACCATAACTCTTCTACTAGCCATGAAGGTACTCCTGTCTGTCAGTACAGTATTATCATTTCTTTTCCCTTCTTTCATTCTGAAGTGATCTAATGCATCTTCATCCAAATAAATGCTTGTGTAGGTTGAGCATCCTCACCAAATACATTTAATTCGTGGTAATCATGAAGCTGCAGACATCAATGCTCTTTTTGGATTTCGAATTGAGTGCATCGAACGCATGGTAAATTATCATCGGTTTTACTATTGCTTTTCTATTCTGAAAAAATGTAGGGACCTTATAACGATGCCTTGAATAGGGTGAGAGAGACGGAATCTGGGCATGGCATCGTGTAAACAGATTGTTCAACTGGCTTCCTCTGGCAGCATTGATAGAGAAAAAAATTATCTGTATGCATGGAGGTATTGGAAGATCAATCAACCACGTAGAACAAATTGAGAATATTCAGCGTCCCATTACTATGGAAGCAGGATCAATTGTTCTTATGGACTTATTGTGGTTAGTGCATGTCTGGTCTCTCTTTATTTTCAGTCTTCTTTTAATTTTCCCGTTTCTGTTCTTACACTTGAATATTTCATTGTAGGTCTGATCCCACAGAAAACGACAGTGTAGAAGGATTACGACCAAATGCAAGGGGTCCGGGCTTGGTTACCTTTGGGGTGGGCACTTCTCTCATAATCTGTTTTCAACTTCTTCGATTTTGATTCTCTTTAGGATGATGACTGTTTCATTGTTTGGCCCATTGATTTGTTGAAATTAAATTGATCTTTTTTATCCTTATTTTTCTGTGTGTGCATGCGTGCGTTTTGAGGGATGTAGGGGTTAATGTTATTGATGTTCATTTTAATTAGGTACAAATTTGCGCTGTCTTGGTCTGCAAATAGAGTCTGCTCTTGTTGCTGAAGGGTTGTGCTTGTTTTAGTCAAGAACAATTCTACGTCCTAGCTTTAATTGTTTTTTCTTTTTTATTAAAAAAATTGGTGATCACTTGCCAAAGTCTAGGAGCAGCTAAAAACTTTTCAACTTGAACAACAATCAGAAAGCAATTGAAAGAGCTAATGCAAATTCACATAATGCATTCCTTGTGAATTTCTAAGGCCTGTCATCTTATCGGATTTCCTTTTTTCTTTAATTTTGGTTCCAGTGGACTGAAGAAGCCTCTGAGTAGTTATGGTTAAAGATATTGTTCTGAGAGTCGGTGATAAAGTTGTATTATTTAGCAGGTTCACAAAGGATTTGTGGAGTCTGCTCTGGCTAGCTGTTTCTGTTGGGTTGTTTTAGTTTACCGTTATTCCAGTGAGGTTAATTATGAAGTGATTGAGGTTATAAGATGAAGAATATGAGTTGGTTTATTTTACCCTTATTCCACGTCTTATATCCAATTCAATGTTATGTTTATAATTATAATTGGACGATTCTGTGCAACAGATGGAGAATTTGTTTCAGTTCGTGTTAATCCTCTATCAGTTGTGCAGTATGGCTCGTCAAAGTTTATACTTGGACGATTCTGTGCTACAGATGGAGAATTTGTTTTAGTTCTTGTTAATTCTCTATCAGTCGTGCAGTATGCCTCATCTAAGTTTCTCTATCTTTGCAGCCTGACCGTGTAATGGAGTTCTGTAATAACAATGATCTTCAATTGATCGTTCGGGCACATGAATGTGTGATGGATGGATTTGAAAGATTTGCTCAGGGACATCTGATTACTCTCTTTTCAGCCACAAACTACTGTGGTATTACCTAATTTTACTAAATATTGGTCGACTTATATTCTACTATTCAAAATTTTGCTTTCATTTTGAATTCTCTTCAATTTTCTTATTTTAAATCATTCAGGTACTGCAAATAATGCTGGCGCTATCTTGGTTTTGGGTCGAGATTTAGTGGTTGTGCCGAAACTAATTCATCCACTGCCTCCTGCAATTTCATCTCCAGAAACATCTCCTGAACGCCATACAGAAGACACTTGGATGCAGGTGCTACTGCAATCTTCATCTTTCATTTGCTGATGTTCTCTGCTATCCAACAAAAGTCTTCTCACATTATGCTGATACTGATCTTGCCTTTTCTATTTTTACTTTTTCTTGTAAAATTAGGAACTCAATGCTAACAGACCACCTACGCCAACCAGAGGACGTCCTCAAGTTGCTAATGACCGAGGTTCTCTTGTTATGATTTAGGTTATGATTCCAGATACAGAATATGTTTAGCTAAGCATAAAAATAAAGTAAAATTTAACTTTTTGTTTCCAACCGTGCATGGATAAATTACCTTTTCTTACTTTTAAGTAAAAAAAGTTTCTTATTTTGAAACTAACTCTTATCTAAATCAGTAACCTATTTTCATACAAACTAATTATTTTAAAATTGACTTGTTTACTTGCAAGCAACCTTTTAAGCTTAGCCAAACATCCTCACGAGTTTTACACTTCTTCGAGGCTCTTGCTAACACCTGAAATTTGCAGTGATTTGTACATAGCAAGACTCCACATGGAGGATTCTCCTGTTTGTATTCCTTATGGAAACAGCAAGGCTTTGAACTCGTGCTATCGTTCACATTCTTGATCGGCCTTTAAAAGAATACACAATTTCGTCCGAGCACCATTTTGCGTGCAGTGAGTTGCCTACTTCATTTGTTGTGCTGAAAGCTGTTCGTCGGGGATAGTGAAAGTTGTACCATTTTCATGAGCTTCAGACAGAAGTGCAGTTTTTCATCATTTCTTCCCCGCGTAGGCGGGTGGGTATTTCTTGTTACATAATTTCTTTCTTTTCGTTTCTCAGGTTGGTATATTATTTTTATTTATGTTTTAAGAGGACTCGAGGTCCGGTCTGTATAGTGCTTGGTGGGATATATGATGTTGAAATCTGCTTGGATGAGTGTATAATAGAGGGTATTGCCATGTGTAATTTTTGTTTCTACTCTATTTGATACCACCTCTGTGAAAAGATGATAAGCCATTTTGTATTAGGATTAGTAGCTGGTGTCGTTAGTTATCTCCTGTACACGCGCGTCGCTTCATCGTGTACAGATACGAAATTTAGATACTAGAGTGGATTGATCACCGTATTGGTGGCTTCTTGTGTGCATGAATCATGATTATCAGATTTAAGTCCATATCTTGATTTTTCTACTTCTAAATATTTACCTGCGCGTTAGACCAGGTTTTCGCGCCAGGCACGGTATTTACGCACTGGTGTGCGCGATTCTAGATTGATATTCAAATGGACTAGTGCAGCAGTGTTGGACCCACACTTGGCACACCACGCTAAGCACGATTCGGGCTATCTTGGGCCGTAATGGTCCAACCTAGTGGTTCTTCCGTGTAACCGACCCTTACCTACGATACGAGTGATGAGTTATGTGAATGTTTGTTTATCAAAGGTCTCATATCGGACGAAAATCTTTAAACCGAGCTCAAGAGTACACTAGCCATGTGAAGGATCAACAGGGAGAGGGTGAACCTTGGTAAAGCTAATCAGGCCGACAACTAATGGCTTGAAGTAAAGCTTAACTCGATATTAAGAGGTTGAGCTGATGTGGAGCGAACGCAAAAACTGATTTCGATTCTAAAATATAGATGAAAATTCCGTGGTGATAAAACTTGTTTGGTAAGTGTTTGTAAATAATTTGAAGTTATAAAATAGATAAAAATGATAGGTGGATAGGCAATAGCGAGCATTATGTTACAGTGCCTAGGTAACTGATCGAAACGCACATGGTTTTGTTGAGGACAATTGCAAGCACGATGTTATAGCATGCGTCTTATGATTAGGTCAACTGATTACAACGTAATGCGGATTTATATCCAACGTATTTTGTTAAACTTACTTTGCCTGATGTTTTTTATTTCATTGATATTTCCACCGAAATTGGTTTTTACTACGAGATGTACGAATAAAAACTGGTCTAATCATCATTTATAACCTTAGCTAAACATTGATGAATGTTTTTCATCAATTTTAATTTCATCCAAAAATTTGCAAATTGAGAATGATTAGTTTTCATTTTCAGAATTAACTTTAAATGAAGAGTGTCCTGAAACGTCATTTTATTATGCAAAGATAAGTACTTAATACTTCAACACTTGTACATTGAGTTGGCATATACACGCATCAATTTCACAATTCCCCCAAATCCTCCACAGCAGATAAATTCACTGACAATTACTTTCGAAAAATGAGAAGGTACAGGGGTGATTCAGGCGGCGGTCGCGGCTCATACGGTAGCGCCGCAGCTCAAATGAATCAGCAGCAGCAAAACAGGTCTGGATATCACCAAGGACGCCACCAAGAGCCGCAGGAGGAGGACCCTAATCATCATCATAATCAATGGCGATGGGAAAGAGATGGCGGTCACAATAAATTGCCTATGAATTCCATGTCACCCCATGCATCATTCGACGAAGGTAAAATTTCTATTTTACTTCTTTCAGCTTTTATCTTTGGATTAAAGTGTAATTTCTAATTTGCCTGGAATAGTGTCAAGTCTGTCGCCTGCCTATGGTATAATTTGCTTTTTGTTAATTTTCTCTGTGCTCGCTAGTTGTAGGAAAAAGAAAAGAATTACAAATATTGTTAGGATAAAAGATCTCTTTCTAGATGTTTTTGTGGAGATATTAATATGTGCAAGACATCATGAGTATTAAGTGTCCAAGATTAATGTTTTTAGAGGGTGTTTGGTGGGGATTAAAATTAGATTTTTAGTAGATTGTAATATAAGTTTTTGAAATGCTTGCCTGAAAAGCTACGAGACGATGAAAGATGTGGTTAATATTGATTGTTTGACTTTGACTTAAATTAAAATCTGATTTTAATCCGTACCAAACGGTAATGTTTTCTTAGTGCACTAAGAATTGCAGAACGTCCAGTCACTTTTAGATCATTTCTGGTAGAACTTTTGGTCATCCCAAGATTAGGACTTCAATTTATCAATCTTAACTAGGGGATGAGCCAGCTGTTTGCCAGTTGAACTGGCTTGGAGTAAGTGTAATCTCACCCAGGAGCTATTTGAGATTCTCCTTATTGGTTTCTTGAAGCCTCACAACACCTGGCTAGAAGTCTCCGAGTCCATAGTAATTTTCTTACCCTTCACTTGAAGGGACCATAGATTGGAAGTGACCTTTAAAGCCTGCATTCTTCCAAAGACAAGGAATGGGGCATATTGGTTTTGACGTCCATGCCTGTCTACATCTGGAGCCATTTCCTAGCAGCCCTACCCACAATCGAGAACTGGAGCTCATGTAGAACCTTAACTTCTGGTGTAACAAACTAACAATTGCATAATGTGGCAATATTACATATCTGCCTAACATTCAGGACAAATTAGGCTGACTCCAAATGTCATTATAGAGCTGCACCTTAAATTTGCTTTCACAAAGTTTAGCTATAAATCAATCCATTCAAAGCTTGGAGGAGTCCAAAATGCAGATTATATTAATGAGAAGTAAATTTTTAAATTCAAATGGAGCAGGCCTGACTGGCTTCTGACAGTTGTGCTCTGTTTCTGCTCTATTATTCTTTATAAAGCGCTTTGAGTGATTAACATAGGATGTTTTGTGTTTAAGGAGCTAACATGGCAAATGAACCATATTATACAAGCCTTCATTTTTGTTGATAGCTGTTCTCATTGCTCGTCTGTAGATAAATAAACGTTTTTATTCTTATTGCCTGTTGAAGTTGCATGATCTGAAGATTTTATAAACTTCGTGTAAGATGAAGTTATTTTGATTGTATTTTCAATAGATTATCTTTAAAACATCTAATGTATCTTAGGCGACTTATTTAAATGTTTTTAGAAGAGATCCTGCTTTTAACTTCCTACCACCATGTCCTTGATCCGGGCATCTGTTACATATCCCCAAACATGTTTGGAAACAGAAATATTTTTTAAAAATGTAGCGTTCAGTTACTTTTGAGCTTAGCCAAACATACCATATTTTTTCAGTTACCAAACTTGACAAAAGTGTCGTAATCTTGAATTTGAAAAGGTAAGCTCAGAAGGGTTTATTTCTGGAATCTAGGAGGATATATGAATCATTATTTCATCCCCCATCCCTCAAGGACCTCCCACCGCATGACCCGATCCCCTGAAAATAGCGATGAAAATACTCTCTCTCTCTTGGTTGGGTGTTAACTTGAAGATTTTGTGTTATAGGTCAAGGATATCAAGCACCTAGATCCTATTACCAAGATCAGAGGCCAGATCCTCACATACCATTAGAAAAACAAAGTGGTGATCCCAGACATCAGCCTCGCAAAGAGGATATGGACATAGGTTACGAAGATAATCGCATATCACAGACTTTTGAAGGTCTTGAGCAGAGATTCCTTGATGACATCATGAAACTGAGTAAGGAACAAACTGATGCAGAAGATGTGGAAAATGCTAGGCATCGGGAGGTTTGTTCATCTTTGTACTCTTTATTTTTAATTTTGAATTGAAATGGTTTTATTATGCAACTAATATCCAAGAAAGTATGTTTCGTTGTTGCTAAAAGGCTATAACATCTAAATCCTTCTCCGTTGCTTTCTGTTGTCATTATTTTCATATACGGGGTAGATGGAAAATAAAAGGATTAGGTCGATGAATGTACTTAGATAAAGATGTTGGATTCAAGTGAATATTTTCCATAGGTGCATAGTTGATTTTTTATGGTCATTCTTTGTGATTGCTTTATAATAAGAATACAAATTTATAATTTTGCGCGGGTAAAACTAAACTAGTAATAAAATACTTAAGCAGTGACCATTTTCCTTACGGAATTTTGTATCATGTTTTTTTGCTCTTAAAAATTCATTTTTTGGAATATTTTTATTTAAATGAAGTCCTGCGTGCTTTTGATCTTGTTAGCACGTCACAATTTTATATGAATTAATACATTAGGAATAGTGTTCAAAAAATATTCACCCATCTTTTAACTTTGTGTCACTTGATATCATGTTTTGCCATGAGAACCAAGTATCTCTTTATCTTTTAAAAGTGACTAAATTAGCCACTATAACCTTGGACAAGTGGGATTAATTAAAAAAGGATAACAAGTATTGTGATTTGTGAGACCTGATAACTAATGTGCCTAATGGTTTGGTCTTGATATACCACCTTTACGGTTTGGTTTTAGACATTCACATACATTACAATTTCTAAATCACAAATCACAATCTGGATTCCAATTTACTCAATTATCCAATTGTGGTGACAAGGACTATAAAATCAAATCTTACACATTTTCTTCTAGAAATGCTGATTCAGGTGAATAACATGGCAGGAAATAATGGATACTTTATAGTAAAATATAGATCAAATACATTCTTTTTAAGGATACAATACCCCAAAGTCGTGGATGGACTCCATGTTGGTACATGGTGCATTAAAAATTAAATTGTTCAAAATCTGATTCTTGTGGCCATGTCATTAGGATATTTGTCACCAGTTAAATTTATTTATTTATATCAACTGACTATTTAACCTACAAATCGCAATATTAATTTGGTTTATTGACTTGTTCAAGGTAGTTTAAACTTTTGGTACATTTGTAATATTTTCAGATAGAGGAACCATATTCACATTAATTTACGAGTTTGGAGTTGAACAAAAATGGTCAGTAGATAAGCAAAAAATTCAAGTTAAATTCAAGTATACGTGGTCTAGACCTCCAAGCAAAGTCCGGCTTCACTTCTGTTCCTATTGCAGAGTTTGTATGCATTAAACCTGCTTGTGTGCAGCTGATCTGTTCATGCAAGCAACAGAATTTTTATTTTCACCACGTAGTGGATGTCGAATTTAGGCTTACTCTATTGATATTGCAGTAGTTTGTGAACAAAAATTATGACCGAACTTTTAAGGGAAACTTCTTTTTGGTCACCATTCTTGGTTTTGTTTCAATTCGGTCAAGGAACTTACACTTTGTTACAACGTCCATACCCATTAGTTTGACTAACTTTTAAAAGTTGACATAGCTGTTCAGTTGTCAGCCTACTGGCAAATAGCTAGGCTGACACATCATCTTTACCTTTCGTAAACTAGCAAGCATGGATGGAGTGACCAAATTGTAGCAAAACAAAATGAAACTTAACAATCAGTGTAACCAGTATGTTTAACCTTCCTGTTATGATTAGACTATGTAAAAGATGTGCTTTTGCACTGGAGAAGACATTAAAGCAAAATTTATCAAACACGAAGCATTGTTCTTTTGCTCAGATGCGATAGGAGTTGCCTCTCTATCTAATTTAGTTGTGCCTTTTCAATTTATGATGTGCCTGATCAATTTGAACATGGTTTTCTTTTTTCTGTTTTTTTCTTTTTGATCAATTTGTATATGGTGTGGAACAGAGAATAAACACAATCAACATACAATATCAAGAGCAGCTAGCTGCACTTCGAGCTCGACATGCCACTCGAAGGAACGAGTTTCTTCGGAGGGAGTCCCGTGCAAGGCAACAGCAATACCAGCAGGCAGCAATGGACCAATATCCGAACAGTCAAATGGGCACTAGTGATCCTCATGGGTACAGTGTTAGAACTTCTCCAGCAGGGGATCCACAACGAGCTTACAATGCTGATCAATATGATTCTTATAGGGAACGAGGTCGGTTTTCCGGCAGTGCTAGGGATCAGGGATTTGAGCCTAAAGTTCAATACCCGGGAGGCCGGATTTATGACACTGATTCCCGCCATTATTGATCAAATCAATCAGGATAGCATCGAAATTTCTCTCGAGTTTCTGCTCAACAGGCCAATCTGTTACTAGTTAGGCTACTAGTACTGACATGCTATCTAATATAATTTTACTTTTAAGGTTTTGTTTATTCTTTTTGGATACTATGACTTGATTAGTATCTTGGCAATGTACTTTATTCCGTTAGTTATGTCCATCTTTGCGTTTCATTGTTAGTAAGTTTCATCGACTTTAGCTTGTTTGAGTTTCAAAGTCTGATTTAAGTTTGAGCCAAACTTAATTTGGCTTTTAGTATTCAAATTGGAAACAAATATGGATAATAAGGCTTGATATTTAGCGCTTCTTTGACGATTATTATTTCAATTTTTTTTTCCTATATATTCATTTTCAATCACACAATAAAATATTTTGCATGTAAATTCGAAATATTTCGCTACTTTTTAATCAAGCATTCTCTAAAAAATCACTATTTTCCCAAACAAGGGGTTTAGTTTGATTTTCTTGAGATGATCAAACAAGTCAACTAATTTGAATCCTCTTTTTACAAGTTGGGTTAAGGGTGAGTTTTATCTATTGTTTGTTACAATTGATATTAAAAGCAGGCTTGTGGGGATGGCCATTGTTGTGGACGAGGTGATTTAGGGATGATTACTTTCAGTAAAGATTAGTTCAGTAAATTAACATAGTTGGGAATATGGCTATCGTGAACATCAATTGTAAAAGGAGGGTGTGGAATGTAGTTATTTTGAAATGAAGGATGCTAGATTATAATTTACATCGTAGTCTGTGAGTTTATAATTAATGGTACTATCTTTCTTTGGAAGTTGATTTTAAAGATTAATGTAGTTGTTGCAATGATCCAACCATGATGAACATGTTTGGCCCACATTATTTTTTTCATTCTCATTCTTCTACTCATTTTCAACTACACATTCTTCAATAAAATAATATTTTCCATCACATCGATAATTTTTCCTTCGTTTTCAACCACATATTCCTCATCACATCACTTCAAAAAAATACATTCTCTCATTTTAATATGCATCAAACACACTCCTCTAAGCTTATTTTAATTATATGGATGTACGTGATTGAAAGTAATCAATTATGTTTGAACTTTTTGAAAATAAAATATATCATATTTGAGCTTTTTTGAATAGAAGAATTTTATTAATCTAATAATTTTTCTCGTTGTAACTAAACATCTTTGTAATATAGGAAAAGTGATCCACTAGAAAGTCGATACTATGTTGGACTATTTTTTGTTGTTTTTATAACTAAATTCTTCTCGAAAAGTGATCAAATAGAATAATTGACACTATGTTGGGCCAATTTTTGTTGCTCATTAGTACTAAATTCACTATTAATTAAAATTTTTAATTACACTATTTATAACTATGTTTTCATTCCCGCTCTCGTTAGAATCAAAGAATGGATCAATAATAACATACAATAAAATTGGTCAGATCTTTTAAGATGTAACTTCAAGTTTTCATACAATGTCGACTTAAACGAACCATTCAATTCATTCCCGAGTCAACTTGATAATATTCAAAGAGTACACAACGTGATTGAACAAAAAATTCATGGCACAAATCTTTTATGTAAGTCGCTAGTATCTCAATAGAAACCAAACACGCTTTAAACACATGACATGAAAATTAAACAAATATTTGCATACATACATACATACATATATAAATAATATAATATATAGAGGCCATGGCTCCATGCATAGAGTCTCTATTCTTGGAAAATCCGCCCAAAAGGACTATGTCTCTGTGGCCTGCAGCCTTCCACTCCCGTGAGCCGTTGATCAAATTCTTTGTTTTCTCTCTCTCTCTCTGTCTATAGTAGGCAACTGGTAGTTCTCGCTTCATAGAAAGATTCACACCAAATAA
>CAIGRR010173359.1:0-11605 GCA_903798365.1 Fraxinus sp. 1973-6204
CAGTTTGAGCCACCTTAAAATTTTTATTCACATTCTTCTACTCATTTTTAACAACACATTGTTCAATGATATAATATTTTCCGTCACATCGATAACTTTTCCTTCTTTTTCAACCACACATTCTCCAACAATCTACTATTCCAGAATACATTCTTCCACAATAATGTGGCTTAAACACACCTCGTGAACGCGGTTTCCCCTAAAAGCGCCACCAGATTCTCCTTAGAAAAAAATATATTATTCTGTGAAATATTAATATATTAGAAGATAACCTTTTATAATCTAAATTAATTAATAAATGATACATAACAAAAGGTTTCCACGTGCTTCTGAGCTGGAATAACTTGACTATCTCACTAAAATATAAAAGAGACAAAGAAATGGTAGGTCACGTGTCACGATTTGCCCGTTGTCCCAATTCATTATTATTATTATAATACCATTCATTTTAGGAGGAGATTAATCATGATTGTCGTTTGATGATGGTGGCTAGTAATAAATATATTTGATCTAGGATGTAATAGATAGTGATTTTACATCTTCAGTGAAAATAGATGATAAATAGATAGAGAAAAGTATAGACTAAACATCCAATAATTATTTTTAATATTTTCGGGTTGCTTATTATTTAGGAAAAAGCCCTGAGTACAGGGCTGAGTTTCACAGGGGGCTTACCGGCCCCTCACTGTAATGGGGGCCCCACCCCAATGTATTAAAAACAAAAAAAATCGGCTCCCCCCCTATGTGTGTTACCTGGCAGGGCCCCTGTGTGTTAATATTGAGTGTTTTTTTTCTTATTTTTGCTAAAAATGAGTATTTTATTCTATTGATATTAATACTAGAAAACATTCAATCCAATTAAATATTAATCTTTACAAATTGTATTCTTATGTTTGAATTCAGAATAAAAAATCGGTTCATCCCCACTATAAAACACAACTTTATTCCGTGCACGAAAATCAGAATTCCTTCTGGGGGCGAGCTCCCACGAGGGGCGATGCCCCCTCGATTCCCGCGATCTGACCGGTCAAGTCGATCACAGCCGGGGGACCTCCATGAGGGGCGTTGTCCCCTCGACCCCCGTCGGGGGCGCTACCCCTGGACCCGCACGAGGGGCACTGTCTCTGTGTGTTTTAATGTCATTCGTTTCTATTTATATGCCGAGTTTGTAAATATAATTTGTATGTCGACGTTTATAGTCTTATTCTTTATTTTGTTACACACTTACTTTTTACGTCATCCAATTAACGTGCAACGCACATTTAGCCCACTAGTATTAAAAAAAGGAATAGAGAATATTTCCACATCGTGTTGTCATGTCTTTTGTATAAAGGCGTGTTTGTTTCGGATTAAAATCGATGTTGTCATGTCTTTTGTATAAAGGCGTGTTTGTTTTGGATTAAAATCTGATTTTAATCCAAGTCAAAGTCAAACAATCAATATTAATCACATTTTTCATGAGTCCCACAATTTTTCAACCACACATTTCAAAAACTTCTATCACAACCTATTAAAAATCTAGTTTTAATACCCACCAAACAAACGCTAAAATTTCAAATATTTTATATCAAAATTTTCTGTTGATCGGATCTCTATGCATAGAGGAAGATATATTGGGATATGCGAGTTAGTTTAGTTCAAATAATAATGCTACAAAAATTCTATGAAAGTAATAGTTGAAGATGTGTTATGTTTTAACTTTAACGATACTAAGTCTATGTTTGACGCTCAATTTTTTTCCGTTCTCATTCTCATTCTTTTTTTCTTTCTTCATTTCAACTACACATTCTATCAATAAAATAATATTACACATAAACCTAAAATTTTTCTTACTTTTTAACCACACATTCTTCCATCAATCACTATTTAAAAATCAATTTTTACCCAAAATGGGTGTCAAACATAGGCTAAGTCTGAGAGGAGAACATAATAGAATAAGGGATTTGACCATCTAAGGCAGAAGAAGGCATACGATTGATTAAGTAATATGCAGTGGAGATTGCATCTGCCCAAAATTCTTTTGAAACCCTCATATGAAGAGCTCGTGCTATTTCCAATAAATGACGATTCTTTCTTTCTGCCACTCCATTTTGTTGTGGAGTAACGTTGCATGGAGATTGATGAAGAACTTCCTTCTGAGAAAGAAAGGAAGTAAATGTGGATGATAAATATTCCTTGGCATTGACACTTCTTAAGATACGCATAGATTTATCAAATTGAGTTTTAATCTCAGCATAAGTGTAAAAAATTAAAATAGTTCTGAGCGATTTTTCATAAGATATAACCAAATCTCGAGAATAATCATCCACAAAGGTAACAAAATAGTGAAAATCGATCTTAAATAAAATGGGACAAGGAACCCAAATATCAGAATGTATTAAATCAAAAGTGGATGTAACCCTTTTATTTATTCGAGATAGATATGGTACCCAGTGGTGCTTTGCTAATTGACACGATTCACAATCTAATTGAGGCACTTGACTAAGACTAGGACATAATTTCTTCAAAACAGGAAGAGAAGGATGACCGAAGTGACAATGAAGCTATAGAAGAGAAAAGGTACTCGTGCATGCAATCGATTTTGGCACCTATGTGGGAGAAGAGTCGAGCACATACAACTACAAGCCATTGAACTCATGCCCTCTACCAATAATCTGCTTCGACCTAATATCCTGAAAAATGCAGTGATTAGGAAAAAAATGGACACTACAATTAAGGGATTTAGTAATTTGACTCACAGATAAAAGATTAAAAGGAAACTGAGATAAACATAAGACAGA
The DNA here is from genome assembly GCA_903798365.1 of Fraxinus sp. 1973-6204. Classification (NCBI taxonomy): domain Eukaryota; kingdom Viridiplantae; phylum Streptophyta; class Magnoliopsida; order Lamiales; family Oleaceae; genus Fraxinus; species Fraxinus sp. 1973-6204. The sequence continues at coordinate 2,781 of CAIGRR010173359.1, forward strand.
AAACGATGGTAGAGAGTTTGTTGGATATGCTGTCCTGCATTCGACTTCGACTACAAGAGTTGTAGAACCATTAGCTAAAGTGACACGTGAAAAATTAGGAGAGGACTGAAGTGATGAAAATATACCTGTATTTCCAGTCATATGATCCGTAGCACAAGAATCAATAATCCATTTGCGGGACGAGGTAGAAAGACACGCTGCAGAATTATCTATGTTGGCTAAAGTGGAAGTGGAAGGTATAATAGGCTGTTTAGGAGTAGGCTGTTGAGAAGCATAAAATTGTGTAAGGCAAGCATATTCGTCTGCTGGAATCGTAATTTGATGTTGAGATGGAAGCGTAGTAGGTGTAGGTAGAAGACCGTCATGAGTAGTAATATTGGCAAATTTCCTCATAGAAGTTTGATTTGTGTACCTTGCTGGCTTACCATTTAATTTCCAACCGTTCCTTTTTACACGTCCTCGCCCTCTACAATAATAACAACCACGAGAACTACCACCTGAGATTCTATCTCGACTATTACCCCTTTCTTCTTTAACATTGCAATTGCTATTTATCTTTGAATTTGTGCCAACAAGAACTACCGTTTCATTTGGTACTACATCCTACTCTTTGTCATTGTCCTTGCATACTTGAAGGATTCGCGCATATATATCACTCAGCAAAGGTAATACTTCACTGGTAAGTAACTGAGTACGAGCCACCTCATAATCAGGACCTAAACCTGCAAGAAAACACTGGACCACAAGACCACAATTTGTTCTTGTTCACGCATTGTCTTCACATCACTAGTAATAGGAAACATAGTCCGCTTTTCTTCGAATGCCTGTTTTACCTCAGTATAATATTGAAACAAATTTCACCCCTTTTGCTCGACCCGATAAATCTTTAACATCAATTCATGAACATGCGATACATCCTATTTACTCGTATATAAAAATTCTAGATAATCCCACAATTCTTTTACAGTATCACAATGATTAATGACATCGTCAACTGTCGGGTCAAGGCTATTTTGAATCTAATTAAAGAGTTTATCATCCTCCACCAGCCATTTCTTCCGAATCCCAGGATTAGTATCAGATTGCGGAGGTGGGTTATCAGTCAAGTGATCGCCCAAATCTATACTCCACACATTTGCGGACATTTCTCTTCCATTGAGCATAATTCCTACTACCCGTTAACTTGCTATCTGTGATTTTTGAGGATGGGGTTACTGTGATTTCATTCACCATTTTTTTATCACTTTCGTCCATGATTACCATCGTAGCAGCCCAAATCTACGGATAGTTCTGCGGACAGTTTCTATGTTGTGAAATCTGTGATGGCTCCTTCTGAAGGATTATGGTTTTTCTCAGCACATGAATCAAATGGAAGGGTATGATTCTGAAACTGTTCTACTGGATGGATGGGCAAAGCTTTAGTCTGGAAGATAATATGACATGGTGAAACCTCTTATCCAAGATTGCGTTGCTAGTCGAACCTTTTATTTGAGCATTCAAACATTTCATTTACCTTTTAGTATAATGTCGCTTGAACAATATAATGTTGTGGATGATGATCATGGCTTGAAAACACTAGCGGAAGAAGCAGCAGCAGAGGCAAGTACTGAACCCTAGCTCTGAGACCATGTTGAATGATTTGGAAAAAAAAAATGGGGTACATACATACATACATATATATATACACACATGTAGAGGATATTTCTCTAAAGGAAATAATCGTATCTAACAAGGAAGTAATTCTAGGCTTAGACACTTACCATATAAATCAGATTTACTCCTAAATTAATGCACACAGTTCATAACAGTTACATACCGTGTTTATCATATTTCCAGGGAATTTGTAAACAACGTATGGTGTATCAAGATACTGTCGCCACTAGAGGTGCAAGAGATGGGAAAACAAGGCTTGGAACTTCTAAATTCTGTCCCAGTTCAGAGGCTTCCAGGCAGCAACTGTGATAGCTACGCAAGCCGGCAAGAGTCCCGGAATATGAATAACAGGATACCATCTTTTGGGACTCTTGATTTTTAAAGCAGTTTTACCAGTTAAGTCACTTGTATTATTAGCATTTCTGCCTGAAACTTTTGGGGGGATAGAATTTCTTGCTTCTTGCTTAAGCCATTACATGTAAGCTGTACTGGTAATAATTATAGCATAACATCCTCCGTTTCTGTCCTGAAATACCTAAACACGTGTATTTAAGGACAATAGTGTCNCCAGTTAAGTCACTTGTATTATTAGCATTTCTGCCTGAAACTTTTGGGGGGATAGAATTTCTTGCTTCTTGCTTAAGCCATTACATGTAAGCTGTACTGGTAATAATTATAGCATAACATCCTCCGTTTCTGTCCTGAAATACCTAAACACGTGTATTTAAGGACAATAGTGTCTGTGAATTAGCTGTAGCTTTTACAATGTTACTGTATATTTAGAGCTCAAGATATGTTAAACTTGATATTGGTGATGTATTATGTCAATTCAAAAGCTATATGTATGTCCCCTTTTCATTTGTTCAAATTACTTGGTCTTGGATTGACCGTTAGATTGTCAAAACCGAATATTCGTCAGGTTTTTACAGAAGGGTGATGGGGTGTGAGTGCAAACCAGCAAGAAAAGCACCAATTTAAGGTAGGGTAAGAGTTCCAACAACCCTAAAAGTTCAAATCCCCTTTTACATAGTGGAGTTTTACATTCTTTTGCGGAAAATGATAGCTTGTATCGCTCAATGCCCGCTTAGCAGAGGATTTATTTCTGGTAGGGGCGTACAAAAGTACCGGATCCAACTGGCCTGTTTGGTTCAAAAGTGTTTAGGTTTTAATTGGTTCGGTTACTAGAACCAAGAATCGGCCAGCTGATTGACCAGTTCACTTGGTTCTATAACTCGGAATTGAAAACCCAAAATGAACTATAGACTTTTAACGTGTTTATTTCAATCATAAAAATATAAATCTTTCATTACCATTACGGATTTTTTTAAGCACCAAAAAATCAGCCTTCTATTGAAATAAGTTATCTCCAACACGAACGAGATGCAATCAGTCCAATTGTAAATAATTGGAGTAGTGATGGATGCTGGCTCATGAACGACCCTGTTTTCATTTCTTGGAACGAAGCTACACTTACCACAGCTCACATTCCGAAGTAAAGCTACAATTGGTGTTAAAATATCGGTTTAGATTGCGCTAATGTGACATTAAATGAGATGTATTATTAAATGAATCACTTAATTCTATATTTCATTGAGTTTATCACTCAAAGTTATCTAAACTAGTGTTGTAACACCAGTGGTATTAGATAACATTATTTTAAACAAAATAGGTGCATTAGGAGGTAAACTAGAATCATCTTGCTTTGCACAATCCGGAAGGGAATCACACTTGATTCCGGTACTTCATTTTGGAAGTACCAACCAAAACTAAGGCCCTGTTTGAGTCACATTTTTCTTCCTTAAAAATGAAAAATATGATCGTTATCTATCATATCAAACCATCAATTTTGAATTTCTATCTCTTGTGTGGAGACCCAATAACAGTTATATTTTGCATTCTCATTCTAGAAAAAGGTGGCTCAAACGAGGCCTAAATTTGAAATCAATTTCTCCATTGATATTCGGTTTGGTTCAGTTATCTTCAGAATCAATCTATGCCTACCCCTAGTTTATAGTTTTAGCACCCGCACAATGTCTCAAAGCCTAATGAGTTATTTGGGGATCATATTAGGATAGTTGGACGTGGTGCACTTTACAAGTATGAATAATTGTGGCCTCATCAAGTTATCTTGATGGTTGGAACTTACACACCTTTGAGTAAACTTTAGACAAATTAGCTCCTTGAAATCTGTCTAGACAAGGAAGATGTTTAAACATGTTCACATTTATAGAATTTCGGATCAGTATCCTCCTTATTTCTGAGTAAAATTTATTACATTTTAGCTTTTTCTTGAGCAGATTTGATGATATACCCAAATCTTCCTGTTATTCTCATTACTCAAGTTTTATAGTGCAAATTGGAATGATTTGGCGCTGGATGAAGAGGGCTTCAAGATCCAAATAAGAAAACTATTGTTTTCAGGGAATCAAGATTTACCAAAAATCAACAGTTAAAAAAGATGATTTTACATCACTATACCGATGAAAAGTATGATTACATATTCTTCACTCCATCTGAAGGCTACTTCTAATTTTTTAATAAATACAAAGATGGATAACAAACAGGATCAACAATCCATCATTGTTGTACGACTCACATCTTATTTGTGCAAATTTCTTTATATTATAACCAATCACAAGAAGTAAAAGGGGAGCATGGAATTCGACCTGTTTGGCGAATGTACTCTACATTTGCAGCAGTTTTTTCAGCCTGGCGATTTTTTCTAGCTTCTGCAGCAGCACGCATTTTCTCTGATTTTTGCGTTGCCATACCGATCTTCTTCACCATCTTTGCTTGAGCTTGTGCTCTCATTTGCTCAATTTGGGCCTGAAAACGAATTTTTATTTACATTTTCAATACCGATTACCGAGTGCACCTTTCCATGTTAGATTTGTTCGGTATAAGAGAAAACATGCAAACACGTCAAAGAGAAATGGACGTGCAGAAACGCAAAGCTAAACCAAGCCTTTAGTAATCACACAATATTAAGCAACCAACTTGAAGATGAGAGATGCACGCTTAGTTTGACCTACTCAATGAAGTTCTGAAAAGTACAAATAAATTTGAGTATTACCAGACCAATTAAATGAATAACAGTATATTTTGCCGCTTTGGCAGAACTGAAGGACGTGCAATAAGGCTTTTTGCAGACATGAAACTCAAAATTTATGAGGTAGCAAAAGGGTGCTTTATAAACAGTGATTCTTAAATAATTTGTAGTTGGCACAAAAATTCACAAAATCTCAATATGGTAAGCAAGCTCATTTAAATACTCGTGATCTAGTTAGACATGGTTTGGCAGTCCGATGGCAAGGATACAGCATAAAAAAAAAAACGTGAAATCTCGTATGCAAACCCAGTTCATCAATTTACAAGTATCAAGTTAGAAATAGACTGTGAAAAGTGATGTTGATCACACTACGAACATGGCAGCAAGAAATATGAAAATTTCATAGAATCTAAGACAATTTTATGTTAAATACTATAAAATAATATTTTTTAACCTTGTATGCTCATGGTCTTATCAGTCAAGTGGGAGTAAATTGGCTCAACTCTTTCTCGAGAGAATTGGCCCTCAGCCCCTCACCCCGTTAATTTAAATAGTGCATGTGCATGTGCATGTTTTCTTTTTCTTGTTCTGTATAAATTGTAACTTCATTTCTTACCAGTATCTCCTTTTTTCTTTCCTTTTTTTGTGGGCAACTGCGACAATCCATTTAGAATTGCCCTCTAGACAAACAAATATTTGGCTAAAAACCTATAAAATAGGAGGAACCTGGAAATTTTTGGAAAAAAAATGAAAATGAAATTCTTTGATCAATTTTTTATTGTAAAATCTCCTCTCATTTATATGTGTGTGTATTAGTTTTTTTAATATTTAATATTACGTAAACCAAATTATACAATGTATGCCATATTTTCTTATTTTCAATGTTCCTAGGTGTTAATGTGGTCTGGGTTGAACATCCTAGGGGTAGAGCAGGGGGTCGGTACATGATTCTTTATTATGTGAGATACAGGAAAAAGGGTTTAGATTGTCATATGTTTATTATGTGAATTTCACCTGGAAATGGATTAAACATGAGTATTCATCTACAGTTTATCTACATAAACCTCAAACTCGAAATGAAGTTAGGCATACATTAAGATATCTACGAACAAATTGGCAGTATCCTATCATTAATTAAAATCAGTAAAATATAACTTGGGTGGGGGGTTCTATCATCCAATAAAAAATCAACAGGTTATTGAAAGGTTTCTCAAAACTTTGGAGAACTTTTATTTATTTTACTATGATGATGTAATATTGTATTATATTATTATAGATGCAAAAAAGATGGAGAACTTTGGTACTAGGATGATTTCAACATTCTGAATATACAGATTTGGAATACAAGGAAAAGCAATCGTACCTCTATTTTCCTCATCTCAGCTTCAAGCTTTGCCTTCTGTCGACTTTCCCATGCTTGGATTTTTATTTCTTCTCGTTTAAACCTAAAAATAGGATATGATTCAGTCAAAGCATGGCATCCATTACTAACTTTTTACTAGCTCAAAGAACATCCAAAATAAAAATGTTGGTGTCAGACTTTAAGAGGAACCTGGCAGCATGTTTGGATTTCTCAGCTTCTTCCCATTCAGCTGCCCGGTTTTCATATTCCATCCTTTCAAGATCGTTAGAATCGACGGTTTCATTTCTAGAGTTACCTTTCTCTTTCTCATCCTTGCTTGCCCAAGCAGCAATATTCATCTTACCAAGCTGGACACCAAGGGCTATGATTTCTCTTCTTGTCTTGAGCTTTTGATCTTGATCAGACAATTCTGTTTTCTCCTTTTCAGCTGAAAGCTGCAATGAATTATCAACGGAGTGCTCTATCATTGAGAGTGCTGGCTCCTCTCTTCGAGGAGTGGATGGCATAGAAGAGGTTGGGCTGCGAAAAGGGGTTGTGGAACCTACAGGAGTAGCAGTCCTTGAAGGCTCTTGACTTGGAATTGGAGTCATTTCTGTTCCCATGTCTCTCATTGAAACTGATCTCGGGGCAGGAACGCCTGCATGATTATTAAGAAGTCAACTAGGGAACTGGTCTAAAAGCTCAGAATTTTTTATTTCTTTCTTACTGTACTTATATTACTCCTTCAATACACAACCAAATTGTAGGGCAATCAAGTGTCAGAAGCCATCTAAGAACAACTGCAATAAAATATCTGTATTAAAATTTCCAACAATTTTGCCTCATCCAGAGATCGAAAGTAAAACTAGGACCGCAGGAGACCTCATTTCTAGTTGACCCTGTTTGCTCTAATGACATGGATGCGGCTTGATACTCCCAACAAATTAAATACGCAATTGTTTGGGGCCAGTAAAACAGTATCCAGATAAAATTTGCAACATTTACCAGTGTATAGCTTTTTATGGACATAAATCTAAATGGATTTCACTCTATTTTGCAAAAGAGTGTTACATCAGAGGAACTTCAACATCTTGCATTTTTTATTTGGCCAAGCCTCGAGTATCGAAGCCAAATGAAAAGATGTGTTTGACAAACTGAGCCTAAAATATAATTAAGGGATGATGACAGCATTTAATCACCTGTAGTATCTTCTGTCAAGGTCTTTGGGCAAGATGAACCCATGGTTTTCACCTCCATCAAATCCTTGCTTTCAGGGCACAAATCGATTAATGCATTCACTCCATTTCCTTGACCTGAAATGGGTTGAGCTCCTTGAGAAGCAAAAGCAGACTTCCATGCCCCTGTCTGTAATGCAGGCTGAGAGAAATCAACACGCTCGTTAGATAACTTATTTTCAGAACTAGTGGACTCGGGGGCAACTCTCACTGTGTTAGCAGCTGATACCCAGTTCACTTGATTGTGTATGTTGGTCTTCTTTGAGTTATTAAATTGAATATTTTGCCTATTCATAATCCACTTCTCAGCATCATTCCACTTGGATGGCAAAGGTCTTGAGAATGATCTATTCGCAGGATGGTGCAGTGATCTCTCCCCTTTATGAAACTCAAAGCTTGAAGTACTGTCATAATCAAGAATCTCATCTTCATATGTCCTCATAGGTTGTAATGAACAAAATTTACTGCCATCGCCCACCGAAACTAGCTGCATTTTGATGCCGCCCACATCCTTATTTTCCCTCAGCACGAGTTCCTTTGGTTGCAGAAAATTACCATCACCTTGGCTTGCAGCTAACACTGAACTACTGTATTTTATTGGTGGAATTTCTAAACCTGAAGCTGCAAATCGTAGTGCATAGACCCTAAATCAGCACTATGTTTTGTTCAATCAAAACCAACTCATTGTTCAGTTTTATAAAACCAAGTTACATCCCAACAAAAATTTAGAGATCTGTACTTAATCTTAAAGCATTTACTTCCAATTAAGCGCGGTTCAGCATAAAAAGCGCATTTTCTTGGAATACTTCTAAGCTAATCAAAAACAGTTCAAAGGAGGCCTCAAGCCTCATGTTGATCTGGTCCTACAGTATATACAAAATAATAATTAGTTAAGATTTGAAGCAGAAATTAATATGGCAAAGTTATCAAACCTTCCTCCTCAGAACATCCACTTCTGGTGGCCAATAACCGGTTCTTCAAAAATTCTGAATCCTCAATCCTGGCTGGAGATGTTCTTGAAGAATTACTATTTGATCCACCCTTTTCCCTCTGATGGTGAGGTCCCATTAGCTTCATCCTCAACTTACTTGGAGATATTATACCAGTCTACATCATCAAACAACAAATTCAAAAATTTAATGCAGGTTTTTCTCAAATTGAAGAACTCTAAGCACAACCCCCTAAAGAAAGATTCAAACTCTACGAGTTTCGTATTAATCTTTGAAGTTCGACTTCAATGATTCAAATGTATTTGCGTGGATATCTATATAATGGAATTTGGATGTACAGAACAAATCACATTCTTACCTGAACTTTGTGCACCCTCTCGTATTCCATTAGACCTTTTTCACACACACAATCTTGGAGAGAGAGAGAGAGAGACGAAGCCAAGGCTCTATGAAGACATTTGTGCAGAGCTGAGACAAATTACGAATAAGATTTGGTGGGAGAAGTGCGATTTTTTACCGATGTTTTGATCCTTCAGCATATTTGACTACGTGTTTGGTGCACATTAAAATGAGATAATGTATTTTTTTGAAGTGAT
>CAIGRR010173365.1:0-18070 GCA_903798365.1 Fraxinus sp. 1973-6204
CAGTGGCCTTGCTTGCCTTGGGCCAGGGCCGGCCCTGGATACATGTTCAGTACTAAGTAAACTTTGTATGAACAAATTCTCCTTTTCCTACACAAGCTGTTATTTACTTTATCAGAGAGTTATGATCAATTTTCCTTTAATAACAGTGTGATAAATGTTTATAATTACTTATCGTCGTCGTTTTTTGTTATCCTTAATTTCATCAATGTATTCTCATTAAGAACTTTTCAATTTATGCCCAAGTGATGGAAAGCTTGAGGTAGTCGTTCCTTCTTTCGTGCACTACTTGGAAGTCCTAGAAGGTTCCGATGGAGATAAAATGCCAGGTATACCTTTACTTGCAATGTTGAAATGAAGGTTCAATAGAGATTTATTTCCTAGATTCACTTTGTTAAAGTAAATACTTCTTTGAATTTTTCGTATTGTCTATGGAGGACTACTTTGCTAATCGCATTGTTTCCTAGTGAAACACTAGAGGGGAAAAAAGGACAATCTGTAAAACACTAGGGGTGATTTTGGCTGGTATCATCCAGATGATGTGATATTTCTACTGATTGTTACATAATTTATCAGGATGGCCTGCTTTTCATCAGTCGACTGTTCATTCTAGTCCCCTCCTATATGATATTGACAAGGATGGTGTGAGAGAAATAGGTTTAGCCACCTACAATGGTGAAGTCCTCTTTTTCAGGTAACAGTTTAGTATTTATTCAAAATGTTTTGTGGCAGCAGTATTGTAAATATCCTGCCTTGATTCAATGAATTGTGGAAATAGGGTGTCCGGTTACATGATGTCAGATAAACTAGAGATTCCTAGGTTGAAAGTGAAAAAGGATTGGTATGTGGATTTGCATCCGGACCCTGTGGATCGTTCCCATCCAGATGTACATGATGACCAGTTGATCCAAGAGGCTCTTATGGAGTCAATGACTCGTAAGTTTATTATTGGTTACTTAAACAAAATGGTAAAATGGTTATTTATGTTCATTAATTTGCAAGTGGTATGATAATGCAATTTGCTGCCAATGCTTTGTTTCTTTTCTTTCATTTCTTATTTCCTTCAATCTCATTGAATATGTCGAGCAAGCTTGCTGAAGCATCTCAAAATTGTACTTTCCATACTCAAATGCAGCATGGTCTCCCCAAAGTTTTCCTGACATGATGTACACACAAAACTTTCTTCAATTGATAGCATGCTACTGGAAAAATTTTGTTAATACCCTTGGTCCTGTATGAATTAAATATCATTTCATTTACTCAAGATGACAAACATTGGCATATTCCATAAAATGTCCTGATCATTCAGATTTTAACTGCTTTAATCTCTCATCCTAGACCATTTAATGTTTAACATCTGATCCATCCAGCGATAGAAGAGTCAAGACCCCATTGTATGTTAGAGGAGACACTATTTATTATGGGAAAATATCAATCTTTTTCCCTTGCTCGGATTTTTTTAGCTTGATCCATTCTCACTTTTGAAGTTTCATTTATTTATTTTGTTTTTTTATTTCTGCATGCTTATTAAGGGATGATCCCATTTAATTCCTACTCCCTCCGTCCCTCCTTTCATACAGAAAGGCTGCCCTCTTTCACCTTCTTCTTCTGACATAACTTTTTAGCAAACTAATTCCTTTTATAATCACCTTATATTTTTTTGCAATTATGGATAAAATTGACCTTGTATATTTTTGAAAAGGATTCATTTTCGCATAGAGTGCCTGGTAAAGTCCAAACTGCATGGAGGTATTGCAAAAGTAACACCAAATAGTTCAGCTAATAAGCTATTCAAAAGGATAAACAAAAAATAGAAAAATGAAAATGAAAAATCTTGATGGTAGAGTCGAATGAAAATTTGAAGATGTTCTAGAATGGAGGCCTGGATCTACTTAGACTATGGGCTCACTGACTCGTATCCTAGAGACTTTTCATCTTTTGAACATTCAATATTTCATGAGCACATGCAATTTGCTGTTGTCCACTAAAACTTTTCCTGTTTGTCAGCAATCACCCCCATATCAGGTGAGAATACTGTTTGCATCGAGTTGGATAAGATTGAACGTAAAATATTGTCATGAACATATTTATTTCAGTGATTTTTCTGTAGCATTTTTCTTCTGTGCATTCGAGGTATATCCAATTTGTTTTCAGTGGTAATTGGGCTTACGGAATGCTTGACTGTCGCTTTTCAAGTTTATGTTTATCCTTTCACATGTCTAAAATTCAAAATTATGTTTTAGAACACAAAGGAAGTATGCTTGCAGCAAACAGTTCAGGCACCTCTATACCAGAAGTCCACAATTCATTGAACGCATCGAATCCTGCTGAAGTTCGTCATGATGCATCTAATAACACAATTTCCACAACCAATGTTCAAAATGACGTACAGAATGCTTCTAATCTAGAGAATACAGGGAAAAAGGATATTAGTCAAGCAAATGCAGAGATCAATATGCCACAGAACATTAGTAGCAGTACATCTTCTGATTCAAACACAAGGAGAAGGCTTCTTGAAGAAAGTGTATCTGATTCTGGATCCAAAGGTAATGAGGCTAAGGGTGTTCATGCTGCTACTGTCGAAAATGATGGAGGCTTGGAAGCTGATGCTGATTCAACATTTGAGTTATTCCGGGATAATGAAGAGTTGGCTGATGAGTATAACTATGATTATGATGATTATGTTGACGAAACCTTGTGGGGAGATGAGGAATGGACTGAAGCACAACATGAGAAATTGGAAGATTTTGTTCATATAGATGCACATGTTTTATGCACTCCTGTAAGTATAGTAGTATATGTAGCTTCTGCTTTCTTCCGTATAGGGGTTGTAAGCATTCCAGTCTTTTCTGCCTTTGAGACCTCCAAGCATAAGGTTTTTTAACGTGTTTTAATACCAATTTTGATGTAGTTTTTTTTTTCTTTTCAGGTAATTGCAGACATAGACAATGATGGGGTGTCAGAGATGATTCTTGGAGTTTCTTACTTCTTTGACCATGAGTAAATTTCTTACTTCAATACACGTGCTAAAATTTCAATCCTGCAACTGTCACTATATTTTTTCCTTTTTGACATTTCATCACTTCTTTAAATATATAATTTGTGGAATGTTGTGGCTTCTTGTTAATACTTAGGAAATAAAGAAGATAAACTCTAGCATCTTACATTATATTTTATCTTTCTGAACGTTTGCCATCCACTAGAAGTGGCCTGCATGCAATTCAGCTGATTATTTTAGGTTCATAGGTATTATGACAATCCAGAGCATCTGAAGGAACTTGGTGGCATTGAGATTGGAAAATATGTTGCTGGTGGTATTGTTGTTTTCAATCTTGACACAAAGCAAGTTAAGTGGACTGCACAACTGGATCTGAGTACAGATACTGGAAGCTTCCGTGCCTACATATATTCATCTCCAACAGTTGTTGATTTGGATGGTGATGGGAATTTGGACATCCTGGTTGGAACTTCTTATGGTTTGTTTTATGTGTTGGACCACAAGGGTGCGTGCTCTTCTGTACCATTCTGTAACCAAGACTTTCATAAAATTGCAAGAAATTGATTTTTCTACAATCTTACAATTGGAATGTACTATATCTATTTTTAATTTTATGTTTTTTTGCATGCGTGGTGTGGGCAGATGAACAGCATCGTACATTACAAATCCGAGACTACCATTTCATAGTTAAAACTTATGTGTCTACATGGTTCATTTCTCTTGAAATATATATTTTCAGGGAACTGTGAAATGATACAATAGAAAGCAGTATTTCAATCTGTTTGAAGTCTTGATTTGACCAATGCTGAGGAGACTTTTAAAAATAAAAATGAATATACTGGAATGTCTCAGTCGAGAAATCACTAATCTAGAAACTGTGTTAACATTTACTTGTTATCATTCTTGCCCAGATCATTTTAAGACTCGTTCTCATGATTTTTATTTTTATTACTTCTAGTATGCATCCTCATTGTCTTGGTTATTAGCCTTACTGTAGTTTATACTGATTCAGGACATGTAAGAGAGAAATTTCCACTTGAGATGGCTGAAATTCAAGGGGCAGTAGTTGCTGCTGATATCAATGATGATGGCAAAATTGAACTGGTGACTACTGATGCACATGGAAATGTTGCAGCTTGGACTCCACAAGGAAAAGAAATTTGGGAAGCACATGTTAAGAGCCTTGTTCCACAGGTAAGTCACAATTTCTTGACTCCTACATATGGTAAATTCATACTAGATATAATGTTTGTGTATGTCATATGAGAAACATTATTTTTTTCTCAGGGTGCCACAATAGGTGACGTGGATGGGGATGGTCATACTGATGTTGTCGTTCCAACAATATCTGGAAACATATACGTTCTGAGTGGGAAGGACGGGTCAATGGTACGGCCCTATCCATATAGAACTCATGGTAGAGTGATGAATCAAGTTCTTCTAGTTGACTTGAGCAGACGCGGGGAGAAAAAGAAGGGACTAACAATTGTTACAACATCATTTGATGGTTATTTATACCTAATTGACGGACCCACATCATGTGCTGATGTTGTGGATATTGGAGAAACATCGTAAGATAATTTAAAGTTCACGTAATTATTAGTCATTCTTATTACTAATATCTTCTCACTTCACAAAATATTATATCTTTTTTCAATCAGATATAGCATGGTTTTGGCCGACAATGTTGACGGCGGAGATGATCTTGATCTTATAGTGACAACCATGAATGGAAATGTATTCTGTTTTTCAACTCCTTCTCCACATCATCCACTCAAGGCAGGATTTGATTGAGTTAAATCCGTTTTTCTTTATTCGCCAACTTGACATAATTATAAACGCTCCTTGTGAATTTCCAGGCATGGAGATCCCCAAATCAGGGCAGAAACAATGTTGCACACCTCTATGGCCGCGAAGGAATCTATGTTACACCATCGTCAAGAACTTTCCGTGATGAAGAAGGCAAGAGTTTTTGGGTCGAATTAGAAATTGTAGACAGATACAGGTTTCCATCTGGCTCCCAAGCGCCTTATAATGTCACGGTATGAAGCTTCTTCCGGGCCTTGATTCTTTGCACATCTAGGCAAATAAAAATGGGAAAAGTATTTTACCATTTCCTGATATTATCTCCTGTTTTAATGAAAATATAGATAAGTTTGTTGGTTCCCGGCAATTACCAAGGAGAGAGAACGATTAAGCAAAATCAAGTCTTTGACCGTTCTGGAATACATCGTGTTAAACTTCCAACTGTAGGAGTTAGGACTGCCGGGACTGTTCTAGTAGAGATGGTTGACAAGAATGGACTCTATTTTTCAGACAACTTCTCCCTTACCTTTCATATGTATTATTACAAGCTGTTAAAATGGCTTCTTGTCCTTCCAATGCTGGGAATGTTTGGGGTTCTAGTCATCCTGCGCCCACAAGACGCCATGCCTCTGCCATCATTTTCGCGGAACACTGACTTGTGACATCGAGCAGCCAATGAAATTTGAAGTGTATATTTGGCATTACACAGCAATCGAGGGTTGTCATCTTCAGAATCCTTGTGCTGGAAAACTAACTGGATCAAATTTCATCTCTGGGAGATCTTCAACATCTCATCTCTGCTACAGAGCCTTTTGTTCCTGAATCGAATCTTAGTTTTGTGTTTGAAAATGCCAGGCAAATGTTGTAATTTGGGGCCTGCTTATCGAGAGGTTTTCTTTGATGTAATTGAACTCCTTCCTTTGCTAGAGAATATACAGAAAATTAGATTTTTGACCCTATACTCCATTTGGTTTGTGGATTTTGCTGCCCCCCATTTTTTTTTGGCATTTTGTTGTATCCTTTACGGGTCTTCTTTATCTTATATTTCATCTTGCAATTTAACCCTGTACCAAATTTGATTTTGGAGCATGTCTGGCCAAGCTTAATAAGTTCGTTCTGAATAAAAATTAAAATTTTGAAAAAAAGACCTAAAATTTGATGCCTCGAAACAGACGAAATTGTCATTCTTCTTCAAAAATTCTGATGCCTGATTGATAAACAATTGTACATGATAGAATATTTTTGACTCTCGACTAATACCTTTGAAAGAAACAAAGAAATACAAAATACCATGAAGCTTTGATCCTGGAAGAATCGTCTCCAGTGGAAACCAAGTATAGTTGAGAATGCTCAGAAAGGTCCAAATAATCCGTTTCCAATAGTACTCATTATCGCGGCCAATTTCCCAGCAGATTTTGAAATCCCTGTTCCAAAGATGAGGAATACTCATTCAACGAACAATTGAAGAACAGTCTTGAATAGATTCAAGAAGATAGCAAGCAGGAATCCTGCAATATCCTGATCAAACAATCAAAAGAGCTAGCTGCAGGATGAACGTAGAATTTGATAGCACTGAGCAATATCAAGAAAGAAAAATAAACTCTCTGCCAACATGCGATAAATGAAATCAGTAAAAATCCAGCTTGACTGAGAGCTCAAACTCAGTGCTACAGCAACCTTATTTCCATTGATATGGTCTTTTTGTTCAATATTTCACTGTTTGCCATTTCTTCAAAAAATAATCTTTTTTCAGTCTATATGCTAAATATCCTGTACTGCCTCTGTGAATAACGTGTCGGCATTTCCACTTATGTTTACATGTTGAATTTCTGATTGAATACTATATAGTTTCCAGCGAAGATTGGACTGCTGTATCTTGATCTGGGTCATTTCTGACAGTGGTTTTTATTGACTTCTTGTCGCGTTCCAAATGTTCCTGAATATTCATCACGATCCCGATTCATGGATCTTTGGGATCGCAAAATCAAGGTAAGATGATTGAACAGAATCTTTTCCAAATTTGATGTGTTGTTTACATTTTGCTCAAAACGTCTGCTTTAGACATGACTGTTAATAAAGATGTTTACATGGAGGTTTAAAGAGATTTTCTGGCATGCGGGCTTGAGATTTTGTAGGTGCAATTCAGAGAGAAAACAAAGAGACTGACCCAAATTTTATGCTGAAGGATCCCTCAATCCGTTGCTTGAAAGGTGCTGAAATGCTATTTCAAAGGAAGTAAAATGGGCTCGGAAAGCTCGAGACAGCCATTGCGTGCAAAGAAGCATTGCACAATCTTGATTCTTCAGATCAGAGTGCACTGCAGTTATTTTCTGGTTTTGCCAACCTGGATCCTGGAGAAGGGCCATTTAGGGGATGGGAAGCAGTTGTATGCTGAGGCAGCTGAAAGGCGTGAACCTTCATCTTAAAGGACATGTTTGGTACGCAGTATTGAATAAAACTGAATATCACAATAAATAAGATTTTAACTTTATTTTCTTTTACAATGTCGAGTGTTGTTCAGTCCATCTTACCAAAGTCGAGCACGGATTAGTATTATTAAGCACAAAGATTGAAGTGGAATAACAACACGATTCTTAAGATGACGATCTGCTATAAGAAAATTACTAGAAAATAAGGGATTTCTGCTGAATACTTTTCTATGAAATGACTAAAATCTATAAAGATTTTATTGTTTTCAACAGCATTTTCACTCAAGTTATCCTTTTCCTTTTGTTTTAGGCTATGAAATTTTTGGTCTGAACAAGTATGATGGTTTGCAAATTTAAAAGAAAAATGCAAAGAAAGAAAGGAGATGTGTGTGTAAATGAGAAAGACACTTTAATTCATTAATGTGGACAAAAGTTATTGAACCTATAAGAATAAATATAATAATATCGAGTTCTTGTATACTCATACATCATTCGTAGAAGAATCAAAAGTTATGAACCCGTAAATATTTTTCGAAGTGTCCTTTTTATATATTATTATTTTTTTGACATGTCCTACAAGAGAACAACTTCTATTGGATAATTTGGCATGGAAATTTATTTGAAATTTCGTCATTAAGTCAGCGAGTCCTTTCTAAAACTGGGAAAAAGAAAATGAAATACACACAATCACGCCAATTGTTATAAATTGACTTTAATGCTAGTTCTTACTTTAGCATAAAATTCTATTTCGATGTGACAACATACTATGATACCTATTGGCTTTAATTGGAGATAACTTTATGTGTTGCTTTGTTATACCTCGTGACTTGTTTTAAGAGAAATTGGAATATCAATATAGCATGGAGTTATGAAAGTGTAGTTGGGATACATATTGTGTTTTGATTTGGGTCGGAGGTCGTGGTCGGCCTCAATGACGATTCTTGTGGTCGGAGCTGCTCGAAAGTGTTTTGAATGTGGTGGTCCGATGGTGATTGGTGCTTGAAAGTGTACACTGATATATATCACATGTTTCAAAAAAAGTGTACACTTAATTTGTCAAAAAAAATTACATACACATCAAAGAATTGATTTTAACTGACCTGGCCCAACTCAACTTTGCTCCATTCTGAATCTGTTTCAGCCTCTGGGCATTGAGTACCCCAGCCTGGAAACCGGAAAGTACTTGTGGGCCCATTCATTTTCCATGAAGACATCAAATTGTCCCAAAAATAATTCAACTTTTACTCTCTTATTCATCCTTTTTCCCTTACCTTGAGCATAAAAGAAAAGAAATGACCCCTCTTTGTTTTTCTTTATTCCTTTCACCTTTGAAAATTGTCTCCTCTGATGATTTTCATGCATATTAAAAAAAGCTGCAGAGGAAAGCCCTTTTCTTATTCATTTCATGGCATGTCAGTAAATCATATGCAAACTCTACAAAGATTCATATAATCAGCTGAAGATCTGTTTGGAATATATGCTAATCCCTATGAAAATGTGCCTTCAAATCCTTTTGTATGCTTCTACAGTTTTTTCTAGCTTTAGTAACATGCCAAACTCTAAATTCTTTCTAGGGATCATGTTCTTTAGATTATTGAAACTATCATGGGTTCTTCATACCACTTGTGTTACATTACTTTAATGTACATGGTTGAACTTGATGCGATAACTGGAACTCAATTTGGATACTAAAAAAAATGACTCGCCTTCTTCGAATTTTTCTCTTAACATGAATTCAGGTCTACACCTTTTTAGGCATTGAATTTGTTGATTTTTATTAACTCTAAACATTTGTCTACGTTTCTTTAATCGTAAAACATTGTTATCGACACACTATAAATATCAATGAAAAAAGAGAGAATATAATTCAAAATAATAGGCAATAACACATGCTACTGAGGGTGGATGTGAATAGGGATTTTGGGGGTCCAAAATGAGGGCTTCTTTTATAGTGGGTTATCATTCAACACAAACATTCTTTATGAAAAAATGCATTAATTAATAATTGTGTGGGGGTAAACCCTAAAATCATCATCCAAACAATGGGCAGCTTTTTTTTTTTCTCCATTATTTTCACCCTTAAACTTTTAATTAATTGCATTTTAACTCTATAACAAGGTGAAGAACTTAGAGATACCAATGTAATCCTTGTAATTATGCATAATAATTATTAAAATGCCTAATATAATTAGACAGCATTATTAGATAAAACAAATGGTTTCGGCGAAATTTGTGGAACCTTTAATGCAAGCATGCGCTTTGATTTTCTGATTATTTTGATTCTCCTATGATAAGTCAATTTTATTGTCTCTCCAAAAAATAATATATATTTAAGGTTTGATATTGTAGGCTTGATCCCACTCACCACCACTAGCCAATTCTTGTACAGTATGTTTGTGTGTCACACTCACGTCTGAGTGAATAACATCAACATTAGACGATAGTATGTGTGCATTCTGATTACTTATTGAGAACTTACTCCTCGTTGAGGGTGCCTTTATTTACTCTGCAAGATATTCTGTATTGAACTCTAATTGACACATAGTCAAATATCGAGCAAGCTAATTTCTACTTAAATCATTATTTATCGAAGTCCGACTAGTTATATATCTTTAAATACATGGAGACAACTCACTGTGTCTAGATGATTGATCACATAAACTAAGGTAGGTCCACAACTAATTCAGAAAATAATATTCTTAAATGTGAATTATTATTATTATTGCAGATGACAAAAAGATTCAAGGAAACAGATGTCTACTTGTTTATATAAATCCTCAAAATTTACTAAAAAAAAATAAAATTTGTCTGACACTAAGGATCGTCTTACTCATGTAGCATGCTTAACTGATCATCCCTGATATATATATATATATATCTGCTTTAAATTTTGTTATTTAGATATAAATTTGAATTGTCATAAAGAATCACCTTCTTGTAGAGGCGTGTTTAGAATAAGCACATTGTATGATAAAATATATTTTATCAATTTCTTAGTTTCAAAATTGAATTTCGATTACACTTTCATTCGACACTAGCTTAGTAATATAAAAAAATATCTGCTAATTTTTTTTTTATCGAAGTTTTTGTCACATAGATCGAAAATCTCGAAAATTAAATATATAAAAATAATTAATTTGTAAATTTTGACATTTTAAAATGGAACTTCAACATAAATAATGATCAAAATTAGTCACAAGTTAATTGCTAGTTTTATTTGATAACAAAATTTTCCCACTAATGTGCAATAAAATGGGAAATGGACTTAAATGGGTCCCACAGAATTTTTGTCTCAAAATCTTCCTCCCATTCCATATGTCCAAATCCAATTTGGGTTTTTATGGGTTACATTTTATCTCCCAAACAAACAACAATATAAAAAGACAAAACCCGAGAGAGAGAGAGAGAGAGAGAGAGAGAGAGAGAGAGAGAGAGAGAGAGAGAGAGATTTTAATCTATATTATTTTGTGGATAAAATAAAGGAAGAGTTAAAGACTGAAGACAGAGAATCACTTTATTATGTCTAATTATATACTAAAT
The DNA here is from genome assembly GCA_903798365.1 of Fraxinus sp. 1973-6204. Lineage (NCBI taxonomy): Eukaryota > Viridiplantae > Streptophyta > Magnoliopsida > Lamiales > Oleaceae > Fraxinus > Fraxinus sp. 1973-6204. The sequence goes on from CAIGRR010173365.1 coordinate 10,771, forward strand.
ACACATAGTATATTACATATGTACGTACTACGTACACGTGGTGGGTCCTGTTTATTTGTTTCTTTTTCCTCGCACGCCATGTGAATAAAAGAGAATTAATGGGCCCCCGTGATTTTAACCGAAATATATGGGCCCACCAGGTTAAAAACGGGCTTATCTTACTCGTGACTCAACGGCGGGCTGCTCAGCTCCTTCACGGCCCACCATTTACTGCACGAGTTTGCATTAATTACCCATTTACATTCTTAAATATTTTTCGTTTTTTACAATTTACCGTGCTAATTTTTAAACTAAAGGGTTTTTGAAACATGAAAATATTTTTGGAATTCGTTTGGTTCGTAAGAATTATGAATAATGTAAAGATTAAAACTTATAATAAATACAATTATATATAAATACAAGTTATATAAACAAACGTAAAACTTTAGCTGCTTGCCAAAATGAAAGAATAATATTATTTATCATCATGATGATGGAATATCAATGATGTGACAATTCATTATTATTCACATTTCTCTCATCAAAATTGACTTGTTCATTCTCATTAATACACATAGACTGCCATATCATCAATATTCTATAATTATAACGATAAACAACATTATTCAAATGGAATAGTGGCAAGGGTTGTGAAGTTGATATCATTTGATTGTTTACAATTTAATGACGAAAATATATTTGAGATTCATCCCATTCTGAGTTGGGACCTACTTGTATTTCTTTTCATCTTTTTTTTATTGTCAGGGTCCACGTAAAATGTTATTTATATTTGTAATTCTAACTCTTGAGGGTCTCTCATTTTTTTTAAAAATTTTGAAATAGTTTCGATTTAGCTTTTTATTAGCAGAGTTTAATTTCTTTTAAAATTTTGAAATAGTGATACCATCTCTGATCTCACATGAATTAGTAGATACACGGATACACACGCTTGCATACACAAATTAAGATGCATGTAAAGTGAAAACATAGGATACACTCGTCAGTGTCAAATTGTATAATAATAATTATCATCATTATACATAGTACGGATTTTGGACTACGTATAACCTACGTATACGGGAGGAATTCTAAGGACGAGTTTGTCCTAAATTAAACCAAAGTTGGTGTAATGAAATTAATACCGTTGATTTAGATCATTGATTTGTCCTCCTCTCTAAAAGCCGTTTATTTTGCACAATTGTAATGATAGCAAGATCATCATTATAACCAAAGTAAACTAAAATCATTTTTCCACTTCTGTAAACCATTTTTCTTTTAGGCAATTGATAATTCTTTGATTTTTGCACAGAAATACAACATAGATATTTATGAGATGATGGTGTCCATAACGGTATCCACCTCCTTACATGAAGAGGGACCTACCTCGAATAAAATATAATATATCTGAAGTGGATCACCCTCCATGTGAAGGGGTGAACACCGCATTATGTACAAGTAACATATTTCAAATTTACGTGAATCTCTCTAAAAATAATGAAAAATCACATACAGTTAAAGACGAAAATATTTCATTACTTGTCAAGTCCACTTATATATAAAAATTATCGTTGGATTACTCTTTGAATCTGGTTGAGATCGACGATTTCACTTGATGTTTGTCTGTTTGATCGAACCTTCTAAGTCTTTCTTCTTGAATCTTCTTATATATAAGGGTTCTAAATCAACAATCCTATTTAACTACTTTTACCAAGTCCATCTTAATTAAATCGAAAACATTTGTAGATAGTGAACCTAAATTCATGATTCAAATAGAGAGCCGACTAGTGAGGATAGGCTAGTTAATTTAGCTGAACCTTTCAGTACAAATTCAATTATTTCCCAAATTAGTCTCCCCCTCCTAAACACTGTCTGTTTTTGGCCCACCAAATCATGAAAGCTGAAATTTCAAGGTGGAATAAAACATCACCAATTATTCATTATGGATCTGATTTTCTGCGGAAATGCAAAAGAAACAGGAAAAAAAAAAAGAAAAAAGAAAAGCCCAAAAACAAAAAGAAAAAGCAAAACCCGAAAAAGTAAAACAAAGAAAGCGATTTGAGAGAGACACGTCTAACTTATATCTCTCTCTATACGTATAGAAAGAGAAAGAAACTCTCTCTCCTCTCTTTCTCTCTGTTGTCTTGGTGATGGCGTGATTTACTTTTGCTTTTGTCGCAGACAGGAATCTTTGAAATTGAAAGCTCCTCAAACAAAGAAAATATATTACTCATTAATTGCATTATTGGTCCTCAATCTATTGCTGATTAGCAATATTAATGCTCAATTTTATCATATACTACTTGCATTTTGTGCTGTCAACCGTCCAAAGTCATCCAAATATCTATTATATTATCGAGTTTCTGAAGTTTTATTATGTTCTCCAAATTGGACCATTCATGGACATCCGAAGTTGGTTAAATTTTCATGTGATTTCATCCGTAATAATTGTACATTCATTTTTAATTTCAATTAGATAATTATTTAAATTTGACATATTTTCATGAGAACCATATGATATTTGAGTAATAATATAGTTATTATGAAGGAATTTATGCGTTGAATAAAGATTCGAACATTTTCTTTCATCGAAAATAAAAGACAGAGAGTGAACTTCTCTCTATATTAAGTTAGGGACTAAAATGGTACTTGAACAATAATACAGGGACCAAAGATGAAAATGTTACTATTTATAAACAAATATTACTCCAAGAAATGGTTCCGGTTTGAGCACCCTTTCGGGGTATAAATTTACATTTTTGGGTCTGTTTCGAAGTCCTTACTAATGCAACAGATTGGGACAAAAATGACCAATCAAGACAATTATATCTTAGAACTTTGTACCCATGTGATAAAGAAATTCTATTAAGGATAAGAATTAATCTATTTGTACCGATTTCTTTGACAACTTTTTAGATCGATAGCCACATGGCGGCCCCTTATTGGGGGAGCGCCGCGTGGCTATCGGTCAAAATGATTGTCAAAGAAATCGGTACGAGTAACATGATTGGATAAGATAATCATTTTGTGTTCATACAATCAAATGGTACGTTTTAACTTTTATTTTTCATTAATTCTATGTAATTCGGTACAAATGAATTTATCTAACAAGTCATTAATTTTTTTTTGCTTTGTTTCATAAAATAAAGTTAAAATTAACCGCATAAATATCTTATTTTATTACTTCATTAATATAATTGGCATATCGAAAAAAATAAAAATAATATTTGCATTCGAAAGCCAGTCATTTGTCGTTTATAATTTATTATAGAATATAAGACAAGATCACGTTACGATTTCGGTCTAAATATAAAAAAATATACTTACCGTATCTAATTAAAACATGAGAACATTGAAGAGCTCTTTGATTCAAAATAATGTGTAATGATCCGTTCATTACAAATTTTGCGAATAGAAGACTAGAAGAAAAAAGGAAAAAAAAATCCGTTATCTTGCATTTAGTTTTGATAAGTCATGGTCGTAGTAATTTGTTGAATAATAATTTATAATTTAGTTGGGTCAATAATTAGCACCGTTTGTAAATTAAATACCATTTAGGAATAAGCAATGAATTCACATGAAGGGTAAAACAGTAATTTCAACTCCAACGGTAAGGGAATTTTTAGAGAGAAAATTTTCCTTAAATTTCTTTTTATTTCCCCAACACTTTCCTCTTCCTTCCTCTTTCTGCGTTTCATTTTTCTTCGCTGTCCGTTTGAGTACTCGAAGTAAAGCTCATCTCTCTATTTGTATAACATACAGATTCTTGAACAGTTAATAGAGATTTTTGGGCCTTTTTGGTGTTTCTGTGTGTTAAATGCGAGATGAAGTGAAATGAGCAGCTGGGGGTTGAGTGTAGACAACCAGCTTCAACGGTTATGAATCCTACGGCTGTAGACCCGACAGCGCCGCCACCGCAGCCTCCACAGCCACCGCGCTCCTCATTCAGTTGCGACCGCCACCCAGATGAGCAATTTACTGGGTTTTGCCCTTCCTGCCTCTGCGAACGCCTCACCACCTTAGATCAATCCTCTTCCAATACGCCTTCCTCCTCTCGCCGCCCCTCGTCTGCCACCGCCGCCGCCATCAAATCTCTGTTTTCGTCTTCCTCCTCCAACAAACCGCCGCCAGCACCTAAAACTACCAGCTCCAAATCCACCTCGTTTTTTCCTGAGCTCCGGCGAACGAAATCTTTCTCCGCCTCTAAAAATGAAGCTTTAGGCCTCTTTTTTGAGCCCCAGAGAAAATCTTGTGACGTTAGGGTTCGTAACACTCTCGGTTCACTCTTTACTATTGACGACGTTAATAAAACCACTAATAAAGCCTCTTCTTCTTCCCAAAACAACACACAATATTCTCAGAACAGCAAGCAATGCGAGTCTTTTGTTGCCAATAAACCCGTTCTCGAAGAGCCCGAAAATGGTGATGATGAGGAGTTTATAGAACCCGAAAACATAGAAGATTTTGCTTCTGCTGTTAATGCTGATGAGGACAATGATAATGACGATGACAATGGTGATGAAATTATTCCAGTTCCAGATACCCATTTGGAGAATCTTGGAATCTCACTAGAAATAGAGCCGAATAATTCCGAAATTGTAGAAGAAGTACCGAATGTTAACAATTTGAAGCCAATGAAGGATCATATAGATCTCGATACACAGGCCAAGAAGAGTTCAGGAGGGGGGTTTTGGGCTGCGGCTTCAGTTTTTAGTAAGAAATGGCAAAACTGGAGGCGTAAGCAGAAGATGAAGAAGCAGAACGATGGTGAAAACTCGGGTACGTTGCCGGTGGAGAAACCTATTTCCAGGCGTTACAGAGAGACTCAATCTGAGATTGCTGATTACGGGTTTGGGAGAAGGTCTTGTGATACTGATCCGAGGTTTTCGCTTGATGCTGGGACCGGGAGAATCAGCTTCGATGATCCGAGGTACTCTTTCGAAGAGCCCCGGGCTTCATGGGATGGGTACTTGATCGGGAGGAGTTTTCCGAGGATGCCACCTATGGTTTCTGTAATGGAGGATGCTCCAGCTGTCCATGTATCACGGTCTGATATGCAGATTCCGGTAGAGGAGCCAACAATGATGACTGTGAATGGTGTTAATAAGGACGAGGGTGTGCCTGGAGGATCGGCACAAACTCGGGAATACTATTCAGATTCTTCCTCGAGGAGGAGGAAGAGTCTTGATAGGTCTAGTTCCATCAGGAAGACTGCGGCTGCTGTGGTGGCGGAGATTGATGAGTTGAAAGCAGTTTCTAATGCTAAGGTTTCTCCAACGACAGCGGATTATTTTCATGGGGCTAAGGTGTTGGTAGGAGAGCGAGATTTGAGGGACTCAACCTCGAATTCTTTGAGGAACTCGAATTCAAATTCTTTGAGGGATGAATGCTCTGAGGCTCTTGAGTTGGATAATGGGTTTAGGAGTAATGGTTCGGTGTTAGGGAATGGGGAGCGAAAGGAGTCAAAGAAGTCAAGGAGCTGGAGTTGGAAAATATGGGGTTTTATACACCGGCGTGGTGGTGGTAACAAAGATGAGGATGAGGGTAGGTATAGTAGAATAAATGGGGTCGAGAGGTCGTTATCAGAGTCTTGGCAGGAGTTGAGGAACGAACGGAACACTGATGTCAGAGGAGGATTCAATAGGAATGTATTTCGGAGCAATAGTAGTGTGAGCTGGAGGAATTCGAGTCATATTGGGGGATCATTTGGGAGTACGAGGAAACCGGTTGTTGACATGAACGGGAACGGGAAGAAGAAAAGGGACGAGTTCGTGTTAGAGAGGAATCGAAGTGCTAGATACTCGCCTAACCATTTCGATAATGGGCTTTTACGATTCTACCTAACACCTATGAGGGGCAGCCGGAGAGGCAGCGGACAAGGGAAAATAAAGCCAAATAGTTCTCATTCAATTGCGAGAAGCGTTCTTCGGCTGTATTGAGATCCAAGGTCTTGAAGCTGTTATCTTGATTTTGAAGTTAATTTAGCTGCATTTGTTGTGCAAACATTCTCTTTGGAATCTTGATATTTGGTCAAATTATCTTACAGTGCATTGATCTGGATGCTATTCTAATTGTCTTAATAATGAAAAAATACCACGTTTCTTTGTGTCTACTCCTATATTTGGCAATCCTTTATACACTGTTATAGTGTTATTCGTTATGAAAATCTGATGTGGTATTTGCATGTCCCTGCATATGATGCATGAGCTGATTTGTTCTATTTTTATCCTACAATTTTGTTTGCTTCTTGTGCTTGATACGACCATGCAAGCCCATAGTTTTTACTGTTCTACGTTTGGTTTTTTAACTCGTCACTGATTAAATGGATATCAACTTTTCTCGTTTCTTGATCCTGCTTTTGTGATTTGATGTTCACAAAGGCGTAATTTTCGGATCAAAACATGAATAGAACGTGAGTATAGTGAAGGCATAATCAGGACCCAGTTGGAGTTGAGAACTAATTGAACAAGCTGAAGTTATGTACAACTAAAATTTTGCTGATTACGGTTTTTGTTTCCATTGTATGCGACAATTTTGTCGATGCAATTGTCTAAACCAGGTCGATCTGTTGAAATTTGTGCTTAGGGCATCTTGATACCTTATGGTGCTACTTTTTAGTAATGATTGGTGCACACGTTGGCGTAGGAGAAGCTCATTGTTAGTCCTATTCACTGAAACAAACAAAACATAGTGGATCACCCACCAAAAAAGGAAAAAATGATGCAGTGTGTAATGGACAAATTTATCTCAATTTTCTTGGTTGAAAAGGAAATTGCACCAAGAGAACGTGAGCCTATAGAAACCATAATATTTATCTGTATGCACGCGTGTGCATGCCCACACGTATCAATATCTGCGTATGTACTATCTTAATGTGTACCTTTCTATCCAGATATGGCCATGCAACCTTCAAGATGATCTGCAATTCTTATACCCTCTTGGTAGCTACTTGAAGATTGAGGTAGGTTGGGGTTTGCCGAATGTCTGGGACTTGGGTTTCCCAGGTCAGTTGTGGGAAGCTGCGGAAAGATTTCCCTGTTGAACGAAGATGAATGCAAGTTATGTCGAATACTGTGGAATCAATATAGCTCTCATCGTGGGCATAGGCATACAAATTGCTGAGGTTGATTTCTTATTATTTTCCTCAATATCCCAGTTTCAGTTCTACAAGATGTAGTGATTGTTCATGGGAACGCCTGCGTCCCAGAAATACGCATGTCTGGAAGGCTTGTGAATTAGAATGAGTAGCATTCACTTAACAGACAGTCGTATTTCTTTAATTGGCTGGTATGTATCTGTTATTGTAGTTGGTTAATCGTAAATG
>CAIGRR010173366.1:0-14779 GCA_903798365.1 Fraxinus sp. 1973-6204
TATATAAATTAATTAATATTGTTATTAATATTAAAATATTAATTTATAATAATCAAATGAATATCTGATTTTTGAAAAATGAAACTTTCTACCTGAATTTTGAATATTGATTTTGAAAAGTAGGATTTTGTGTAATTTTCCCAAAATTTAATGGCTACATACAAAACGAGCCCAAATAAAGGTAGAATGAACCCTATATTAAACAACTCCCCCATCGTATTCTTGTCAAGAGAGTAAGTGAAGAGAACACGATGCCTCTATATAAAGATTCTTGATTTATTCAAATTTTCAAGTTTCTTTTTAGATTTTTGGATACCTATATTGCGTCGGCGAGCTTAAGGTATACATGGGAAGTTGGATGAAAAACTAGTTCCATATTCATCTTAACTCTCTATTTTTTCTCTCTTATAACCAGCCGGAAAACTCAGTAAAATTGCAACCAAGTCACCGATTTTCTGTTGAACTGTCGTCCAACTTTCCTTTTTTGTGCTGATTTCTATAGATGCAGTTTTTAAGAATCAATCAAATTTAAGAATCAATCAGATCTTGCATTAGTCCGGTTCTCAATTTTTTCGATCGAACTGAAGGTCCGTCCAGTTTTCATTACATCGGTATTAATTAACGGGAAACATTAACAGGTGCAAAAAATTGCTCCACCTACATGGAAAACCCATTGAAATTAAATATAAAACTAAAAAGGCTAATGATAGTTGTCTAATGATCAAATCAACCCTACAAAAACAGGACCATCTGAGAAAACAAAGGAAAAAAGCATTTTTGTACTATGTAGCCTTTGACTAAAAATAAATTCCCCCACTTTGCATTGCAAAGCTGCCTAGACTAGACCCCCTCTACCCACTTTTACTGCATTCTTATCAATTCTTCATCTTCTCATCAAGTCATATGATTTTCCATGACATTTTCCTTAACAGTCTGTCACCTATCACTTGTTGACACGTTTCACGTTTGGAACACCTCATGGCCCGCCTGGACCACCGCCCCCACGTGGCCACGGCCACCCTTGCCGGCCGCACCACCTAGGACCACCTTAGACACATTTCATGTCCTTGTCTCTATGGGCCCTTTCCGGAAAGTTTGTCCACGCCCCATATCACCTCCAATGCTTTTCTCTTTCACATTTTTCAAGTAATGTTGGTTTTTACATTTTCATCTCAAGCCGTCAATTTTAAATTAAAAAAATAAATAAATAAATAAATATATAAACATAAACAGTTTTTAAAATCTTGAAAAGGGTGGAGCCATACCATGAGAATGTTGGTCCTTTAACTTAATGTAACCTTCAGATTGGAAAGTGACCCAAATGAGAAGGACATTACTGTTTGGTTCCCAGTAAAATAGGAACACCAATTAAAATTTGGCTGCCTTGGATTATTTAGTGTTAATTATTTTATCAGGAAACCCAATTTAGTAATTTCATATATAAAAAAATTAATTCCTGTCCTGGTACAATATTAAATATTTTTTTTTCTGTCCCTGGTGAAAAAGTTTTTCTTTATTGAGCTGGAGGTTCAAATCATTGATGAGGCTGGGCTATTTATGTCCACAAGTTTATTTTTATTCTGAACTTCCCTTTTTCCTACGGCAACTTGAATGCAAGACTATGAAGTTTGATGCTGTCAATTGTGCTCAACTTCGTGGAATGTCAATAATTCGTCTGCTTTGTGATTATTCTATTATTGTTATTAAAGAGGTACTAAAATAGATGGCTTAAATTGACCGACTCATCGGGTGAAGACCCATTTTGGTCCCAAATTTTTGGGTACTTTTTAATAGTTTATAGTAGAAAATAAAAATAACCCCGGGAAATGAGTACGTTCAAAGGACACAGACTTTACTAAGCACAACAGGGAGTTTCATGGCGGATCAACTGCAACCCATTCATTTTCGTTCTCCTCTCATCGATTTTCTTCATTTCCGTTACCTATTGTACTTATCACTCATTTCATATCTTTGATCAGTAACGAACTCTTAAATTTTGGCTCATTATCTAAAGAGTAATGATATTCGTCATCACTGGAGTTACAACCTCATTCTAGACAGCTCTAAATGATAGGTTAAATGAAAGGTGAAATTAAATTACCTACCTAAAATATATGGCACACAAGAAGTCGTATAAAAGTCATTGAATTGTTATATAGAAGTTCAAAAGTCGAAAATGTTTTACTTGGTCTATTAACATAACCATGTTATAAAAGTTTGGGCCTACCAAAAGAAATTATTCTATTACTTCCCTGGGGCCCATCTTGATATATAATTCTCAATTATGCTAAGAAATACAAGTAGTTTATTTTCTTTCCTTAAAATAAACAAAATCTTAATCATTAGTCCATCATATGTACGAAAATTGTTGGTTAATATTTTACATCGTTAGGTCAAATGTTGCCTTTTTAATTTTTTATTACTTAATACATATTTAACAAGCAAACCCTTTATTGTTGGCAATTAGATTTTTTATAATTAAGCTAATTATTAACTTACATTTTAAGAATCTATATTATGGACTAATTAAGCATTGAAAATTTGAATTTTTTTTTTTAAAAAAAAAATCTATAATATGCAATTGCCTATAATAAATCATTTCCTTCCCTTGTATACTTATTTGTTGGAGTCGTGCTCCTTAATGCCGGGCCAAACAGCTTTTACCTATTTGCTATAGCATGATGATGTATAATATGAGATTATAATTTAATTGGTCCACTTATACGTATAAAAATGATATTTGCTTCTAAGTCAATATTGAGATCGAATTCTTTATTGTCAATAATAAAAATGATATATTAGTAATGGCTTACTAAAGACGATAATGAATTAATGATAATTAACAAAAAAAAATTGTAAATCGTCATGTCTTGTCGAATTTTCATTGGACAAACTAATTAAATGCGCTCTAGATGGCTAAAACACTGTTTATTATCTAGGGCGTGTTCGATCGTGCTTAAAATTCAATTAAAATTGAAACTATGGCTGTTATTAGGTCTCACTTCTATAATAAAACTCAACAATAACGGCTAATTTTTCAATTTTAATTCGATTTTAATCATTACCGAACACGCCCATAATACCTAATTAAGAAATTACAGTGCAATTATTGGGTGATGATGAGCGCATGATTAGCATTTATAATTTGTTTAATTTGATTTTATTTACACTGTACTGAATGCGTGTGGACAAAAGGTTCCTTCCTGCTAGTGACGTGACACAGATCTCATCGCCCCTTTGGAATATTTCACAATCTTTTCAACTTAGGAACCCAAAATTAAAAGTAGGACTTAATAAATATTTTCATAACTTTCAGTTCTCAGTTTTTCTTTTCTTTAATCATTCGAATTGTATCGTGATTTAGTTAAGCCCTTGTTTGATTTAAATAAAAATTATTTTTTTAATAAATTGTAATAAAAGTTGATGGAATGCGTCGTTAAAGAAATATGGTTCTCACTGAAATGTGTGTTTAAAATTAATTTTTGACTTTTAATTAAATTTTAATCAAATTTTTAACTGAACTAAATATGGGCTAAATTTCTTGACCATTATTTTAGCAAGTCGTTCCTCGTGGAATCCCAAGCTAATCATTTTGTTGAATAATCAAAAGAAATTATCGTAAAATCAAGGTCTCAAGTGGGTTTGTGGTCATGCAAAACGAAATTGGTAAAGTGAAATATTATGTAATAGAAAAGCTAGAAGAAAGGTAGCAGCATCCGAAAAAGAAAAGGCATATTTGATTTATATCGAAAGAAGAAACAGACAAAAGAACAATCTAAAAAATAAAATTTAGATTTTAATCTAAATTAACAATTAATAATTAATTTTAATTACATATCGCATTGAATTTCAAATTTTTTAATCACGTATTTTATCAAAAGCTACTAAAATTTTAATTTTAATCACCACCTATATGTCATGCTTTTGAAGGTGGAGGACACTGTCCTGGCTGCTTTTTGGTTTCGCATTCTATCATATTTCCTTTTTCCATCATTTCTCGATTAGGCAAAAGAGACAGTTACAATAGAAATGGGCATTGACGTTTCCTCGTACGACACCCCTCCTCTGTACCTTGTTTGTAATACTCTTTCATTTTCACCTTAACCTTACGGTTTTAGGGCAATCTTTTTCATTTATATTTTTCAATTAAACTAACTGTTAAGGGCAAGGCTTAACTTTCTCTCCTCACAAAATTTCCATTTCATTAAGAAGAAAATCAAAACACAAAATTTAATTTTCTCTGTTTTAAATTTATTTATTAGTGAAAAATCGACACTGATTTCTCGTGCAAAGTGTTGGACAATGATGCCAACCGATCTTGTGTGGCGATGATGAAATGGGTTGCTAGCTCAAACTCTATATTTACAATTGTCTGATAAATTGATTGGCCCAAAACTCGATTGGTTAAGCTCGCTATTTGAAGTTGTTATCCTTTTGAACTATGAAAATGCTTGAATCAAATATGAGATCAATGGTTGGCAATAGAGGTATAAATAGCCCCATTAGGTCATATCTCTGATTGCCGTTTCTTGTTTTGTGCTTCTAGAATTCTCCTCTCTCTCGTTTGTCTTCTTCCAAGCATCTAGTTGAAAGTTTGTTCTTACAAGTATTCTCTTCGTGAGATTAAATACCTTGTGCAAGTGGTTGAGAGAGACGGTGATCGAATCTCAGTGGCATCCTTCAATTTGACAAGGGATTGACACTAGTTTCGCGGTTAGGATTGGATGGCCAAAAAAAACATACGATTTTGAGTATGTAAAGTCTTTGGTACTCTTGTGTTGGTATCATACATCGTGTATTGAAAACTTAATTAATTGAATATATTTGATATTTTTGGTCAAGAAACTTATATTTTGTTTGAATTCGTTTTTCTAATACATGAATAAAATAATCCAAAATTTTGCGTAGTATTGAATTAAAAATCATGTGGTCCCAAAATCTGTCTTACACTACATCAATTCGTCTTCTATCGATCCTTATTTGCACCAAGCCGTCTAATAAGTTGTAAATGGTTGTGGCAATACGAAATTAAACATGGCGTGTGAAAATAATAAAAGAGGGGCACGTGTGCANACATCAATTCGTCTTCTATCGATCCTTATTTGCACCAAGCCGTCTAATAAGTTGTAAATGGTTGTGGCAATACGAAATTAAACATGGCGTGTGAAAATAATAAAAGAGGGGCACGTGTGCAGCCGACTTTGGCACGTGAGATCTGGATATGAAAAAAGATATTGAGAAATCAATGATAGTATATATATGAGGAAGTTGGCCTATCAAGCGTGTGATGAAAGGGTGAGATTCATGTGATTATTTCACCCAAAAGACGATAGACAGGAGAAGAAGTTGGGCTGTCACTTATCAACCTTGTTTGTTGTTACAAAGTTTCACACACACAATCAGTGTTGAGTAGCAATTGAGCCTACAAAAGTTACAATCGAGACGTTCTCTTCTCTACAACTTTATCTCATGGAAACATAAATTACAAATTTCGAATTTATTTTACATATTTTATGTCGATATATTACAAGGGGTTAGTTTATTGTACTAACTTACTCGAACAATTTTCATTTACTCTATAAGAAAATCAAAACAAACGTCGTTATAAAACAATCCTCGTGGTATGTATACGATACCACTTGGAAATGGTCATTTTCCCTAGAAAATGGATTTCATAAAGTCACGTAATTGAAGTGGTAGTTGGCGGTGAAGATAAGAAGAGGAGAACAAGAGAAAGATTTAACGACCTAAATATAATTTTCAATTGAAAAATGTGTCGTGATCAAATTGACGTCATTTTCTTATTCTTGATCGTGAATTATTGGTCTAAATTAAAAAAATATTGCATTATATTCATGAAATTTCTGACACAATTTAATTATCCCGTTTCAGAAGGATAAAAAGATATGAAATTGTGTGGTGAAGCAAAAAACACCTGTTGAACGAAAACTTTGTGAAATGGTTAAATGAAAACGTATTTTATTGGCATTACCAAACTGTAGATCAGTTATACTTGGCTTTCAAACCCCTACTCCCCGTACAAACCTAACCCACCCAGAGCCCTACCTGTCGCACGTGCCATCGTCTTATGATTTCAGAGAGCGTTTTCCAGCAAATTAGCTCACAATGTCTCCATTATGTATAGAAGGAGCAAGGGCAATATGGTCATACTAATAAAGCCTAACCAACAATGTTAAGGTCTTGTTTGAGCCATATTTTTTTCTCCTTAAAATGAAAAATATAATCGTTATTTATCATATCAACATTTAAATTTAAATTTTCTATCTATTGTGTAGGTCTCAATGGTGACTATATTTTTCATTCTCATTTTCAAAAAAGTTGACTCAAACAGGGCCAAATTGTGAAACCTAATTATTTTCGTTGTGCAGAGCTAGTACGCAAATTGATTTAGAAATTTCATAACGAGAATCTCTCGCTTATAATTTTGATTTTGCTCTAATTTATCTTATGAGAGTTTGTTTAGTACACATTTTGGGAGTAAGAATGCATTTTTATAGTTGATGTGATGGAGAACATATGGTTGAAAGGAAAAGTTGTTGATGTGATGAAAATATTATTTTATTAAATAATGTATAGTTGAAAATGAGTAGAAGAATGAGAATAAGAAAATTAATGTAGCTCAAAAGGAGATAAGAGGTTAGAGAAAATAGAATGCGACTTTCTCTTTTAAACTTCTTTTTTTCATAATCGCTACACCCACAAAATAGGACGTAGTTTCACATTGACACGAACTTCTATAAATCTTACATTTTTTGTGTTTATTTTCTTTTTGTAATTTTATTGCTCCTGATGGTAGAATTATGATTTCTAATTCTCAACAACCGAATATTTGATAGGTTAGACGATCCATTACGTTATATATTAATATCATTACCGAGCACAAAACATGCATTTAGTGTGTGTTTGATAGATATTATTTTGGAAGAATGTATTTTGGAATAGTAGATTGATGGAGAATGTGCGGTTGAAGAAGGAAAATTATTGATGTGATAAAAAATATTATTTTATTGAAAAATACGCGATTAAAAATGAGTAGAAAAAAGAGAATAAGAAATTTAATGTGCCTCATACAAGGCTTAATCTCAAATGGTAAACAAGAACCTTATTTCTTGTGAACTTAGGATAGGTGACTTTGTACTCGATGATTTTTATATTGTCTAAGTTGCAATAGTTAGTCGCCAATGGGCCTGCTTTGGTGATTCATTGCCAGCAAGAAGACAATATTCTTATCATTTGTTTAAACTCCTAACAAAAATTTAAATATGTAACGTGCGAAAGATATTCTATCTTATGAATTGTGTAATGTGTTCTGTTACACACTTTAATTCCACGAAATTTCTTGTTTATGGTTCAGAGGCACTCTACAAGATTATAGGACATACGTGTTGCCTATATTTAGACATAGGTACCTAGTTGAGTCTACATATGACTATTTAAAATTGTCTAAATGGTTCAACTAATATACTAAGAACTTGTTTGATAGAAATTAAAATTGGATTAAAATTGAAAAATTAGTCGTTATTGTTGATTTTTATTAGATGAGTGAGACCCAATAACGGCTATATTTTCAATTTTCAATTTTCAATTTTAATTAGATTTTAATCGGTGCCAAACGGACTCTAAATATTTCTATAAGAATTTATGTAAAACTTCAAAGACGCACAATATCAATAATTGATTAGAAACTTGGTCGGCAAAGAGTAAATGATACAACTTATCCGTATTTAATTTTAGCTTTTTATTCTTTAATATCGTGTCTAAACAAATTGTTAGTCATCCAACTTATAATATTATTTAATTTTGATTACTAATTTTTTTTCTTTACACTATTTTAAATAGGTCAAAAAAATTATTTTTGTTTCAATTTAAGCGTTGACATATCTCAATTTGCTAAATCAAGAGAAATATTGATGTGATGATGGAACTCTACATAAACTTTTACTATTATAGAACTGATGACCTCCAAATTTGAACATTCAAACTCTTAATAGATCCCTTGCCACCTCATCGTTCACCTATGCCTTTCGTGTACACTAGAACACCATTGACATGCAAAGGCCATTGTCCCAAGTTGAGGTTCAGGGACCGTTTGCACTATAACGATCACGTTACTTGTTGAATAATTATATAATAAGTACGAGAGAAATAAGTAAATATAATTTTGACAAGAGCTTGAATATTTCATACATTTCCTTTGATCAAACTTAGGGTATTTATATGGAATTAGAGTGTCGAGGTATTTATGAACTTTTGGACACATGCCGCTTCATACCGATGATTTTGTTTCTTTTATAACCATCATTGCACACGTGGGGCATTGTGTCCCTTGCCACATCGCTCAAAGAATATTTTATTTTTCTACGATCTTTCTAATTGGTGAAAGCATTGTAGCAAGAATAAAAGTGTTAGAAGATTTTCATCTTAGGAAGATCGTGTTGGCTTATACCCTAACTATCAAATTCAATTCGAAGGAAGAAACTAGAGGATTCCTCCAAAGCAGAGGCTCCATCCCTTTTTTCTTCGACTTGTGAGATGATTGAACATCAGATCCATGCCCTTTGCCTTATTCGGAGGCTCGCCAGCCACCTTTCTGGGTACATCCTAATAAGTTGGAAAATGCAACCTCGTGAACATGTGCTATTGCGATCCATTATTAAACAACGCTTTCACATACTTTTGAGTGTTGTTTACTGACTTTGGCGAGGTACCTTTGGCTTGTGAGGAACCCTTGCGAGGTTCGGAGCATGGCTTCCACTTGAAATGGAGTGATGTGGTAGATATGTCTTATGTTGCCTTATTTTCCTACATGGCTTACACAAGACCTTCATGTGTTGAGGAGGCGTAACAAGCAATTTTATGTAGTAAAACTTCAAAAAAAAAAAAACACATTAATATAAACTTATTGGTAAATTGGGGTGTAAAACTCAAAACTAAAACACAATAGGGTAAAATACAAAAGAATAATGCTATATTATTAATAGAGATGCATTATGGATTAGGTGATAATAGGATCCCCTACTTCATTGTCCAATGTACTAAAGGCACAATATTCGATTGACATTTAATAAGGGGACTCATAGTTACATAATCGATGATGAATCTCTACTGATAATAGATGATTCTATTCAATACAAAATGCCCATTTTATCAAGCGATCATATCACTTTGTTGTCGCCCAACTTAATTATACTTTGTAATATTTTGTTTACCCTTTTTTTTTCTCTCTTCATAAATTGCTAAATTATTTTCTAGACAAATGTTTCCCCTCACTCGTATTATGGAGAGGGGTAGTCTCGTCATTCCAAAATTGAGATTAATAATTCAGGTACGTTATCTCTCTTCAGCGAATAATAATGATTGAACGAGTTCAAAAACAGACAGACAGTACCTATTTAGATTTCTTTTTCTTTTTCAAACTGTCCAATCACGTGTCGACACGTGTGTCCTTTATTTTTGAACCAATCTTTAAACATATTTGTCTACATAATTGGTCTTCAGCTGGGTCGAGAAAACCTGTCTTTTAAACTTTGTTTGCAAGTTGGAAAAAAAAAAAAAAGATATTGTATATCCGTGTGCGGGGTGGGGTTGTTGATCTTAAGAAGGCATCTTATTTCTTTATTTTAATGCTTTTGTTTTTGTTGGTCTCTCTTTCGAGAAGGCGATTGCAGAGAACAACAACTGTCTCAGTGCAAAGAGAAAACAAGGATAGAAAGAGAAAGATATAGAGAGAAACGACAGCCTCAGAAACATCAGACAGAGATATAGAGATAGCAAGGTATATGGACTGAGTAAGAAATTCAAAGGAGAAGAATTCGAGAGTTTAATTTTTTATTTTTTCGAATCCCACAGAAAAAGAAAACGATGTGTGAGAGCTTTGCATACTTTTACAACCTGCAACTATAAGAGGTATGTATGTCAGTATGTGTACAAACATGAATTGTTTAAACAAATTTTTTTTTTGTGAACGACGGCAAAAGACTCATTTGATGCTTTCACTTTTACTCCTCACTTCCTTATTTATTCTTCTTTTTTTTGCTCTTCTATAATATTGTTTTTATTTTCTATGCTGTATTATACTTTTGATGAACAAAACTCGAAATTCTATAACGAGGTTTTCTTTTCTTGGATGGATCCGATGAAAAACTAAGTAGATAACAAGGAAGACGGTGGGCAGTTGTTTGGGGGGGTAAAAAGGACGTTATAATGAAGAAGAAGATACTGATATGGGAATAGCAGCTGCGTCACTCCCTTCTGTTACTTCTCATTCGAAAGGTCACAATTTAATTGAAATCTTGGATAAGGAAATATCACTCGAAATCTATGTCCCAAGAATTTCATCAAGGTATTTTCAGTTTCCCAAATGGATTCGAAAGATCACGACAAGAACAACACCACCAGCATCAACAACTCGTAGCGCAGCAGATCCGCCCGGATAAACTCAGAGTTCAAGGCTTTGAGCCTCCACCGCCATTGGTAGGTATGGAAGAAGAAGAATCCGGTGGACTTCCAGTGTATGAAACCGCAGGGATGTTGTCTGAAATGTTCAATTTTCCATCTGGTACAGCCACAGCTACAGAATTATTAGAGAACCAGATATCACAGAATTACCGGAATGCAAGACAAACTCCGCCTACCGGAGCCGCCTCTAGTGAGTGGTTTTCCAATCGGCAAGGGATGGTGGTGGGCGGTTTGGGGCCTTTGGGGGATTCAAAAGAACAGACTGTAGTCAATGACACTGCTCATCATCACCACCACCAGAATCAGATTTCAGGCATTAATGCCGACTCTGCAGCAGCCATGCAGCTTTTCTTGATGAATCCACAACAGCAAAGGTCACCTTCACCATCTCACTCTCATCATCCTTCTCAGCCTTCTTCTTCGTCTACCCTCCACATGTTGCTTCCAAATCCTTCTTCTTCTTCCACTCTTCAAGCTTTCCACAACCAAGGAGGGGCTTTTAACGGCGTCGCATCCCGATTTACCTGGGTTCCAGACAGTGGCAATGAAACCAACCCTAATGAAATTCCGGGAGTTGTGGAAGGGCAAGGGCTTTCTTTGTCATTATCTTCTTCATTACAACGCTTGGAGGCAACCAAGGCTGAGGAATTGAGAATTGGAGAAGGAGGGATGCTATTTTTTGGTCAAGGTGGAGGGTCAACTTCAACACCATACCAATTCAAGAATCTGGGTGGTGGCGTTGGTAATCAGCCACTGCATTTACAAGGGGAAGTGGGTCCGAACCACCAGCTACATGTCGGCTTAGGGTCTTCCTTTTCATCGGTCCATATGTTAAGGAATTCAAAGTACGCTAAGGCAGCCCAAGAATTATTGGAAGAATTTTGTAGTGTTGGTAGCACTCAATTCAAGAAGAACAAATTTGGTAAGCAGAAAAATACAAACCCTAGTTCCAATCCAAGTTTCTCCGGTGGTGGCGGTGGAAATTCATCATCTTCTTCAAAAGATCCTTCTCCATTATCAGCTGCTGATAGGCTCGAGCATCAGAGAAGGAAGGTTAAACTATTATCTATGCTTGATGAGGCATGTAATCAGTCACTCTCTCTTCTTAACTTCTTGCTCTATATCTCATCAAGGGCCAAATATTGTTATTAGTTTAGTTCATTCTTTCCTTAAATCCACCATGGGACACATAAAATTATCCCAGAAATCATATATTTTTGGCAAGGTTGAATTTGTTTAATTTCTTAAAATATATTTGTATTCTTAAACCCAAAAATTTCCTTTTTTAATAGTGGTGGGGTATAATTAGGCCATATAGAATTTTCATTTGGTGAAACCACGAGAGACTAACACCCAACGCTGCCTACGTGTCCAGTAGGAAAAATGTTTCTATCTGCTGATTGGGAAGTTTGCCGCATCCTTGATCTTGTTTTACTGTTATATTACATGGATGAATTTCTCATTTTCTTGTCCCAATTCTTATAAGTCAATCGATGTCCCATCAGTTGACTTAACAATTGATTTTCTTTCGATTAACATTTGATTATGCAAATAAACCTAGTCATATGTAGCAAATCTTGTTGTCTGTATTGGGAAAAAGAAGGCATAAAAATAGAGTGATGGACACATATTCTACATAAATATCAACAATCATTTCCCTGAACCACACTCTATTCAACAATTATTAAGTGCAATAATGATGATAAAGTCCACTTGTAATCTTGAATTATTTAGCTCAGCCAAACATCCCCTAATCATTGATCTAGAACCTTTTTTTGCAGGTGGATAAAAGATACAACCATTATTGCGAGCAAATGCAAATAGTGGTGAATTCTTTTGACATGGTGATGGGTTTTGGGGCGGCCGTTCCATACACATCTCTTGCACAGAAAGCCATGTCTCGCCATTTCCGGTGCCTGAAAGACGCCATAGCAGCACAACTGAAACACTGCTGTGAGCTATTAGGAGAAAAAGATGCTGCTGGTCTATCAGGAGTGACCAAAGGAGAGACTCCAAGGCTTAGAATTTTGGAACAAAGCCTTAGACAGCAAAGAGCATTTCATCAAATGGGAATGATGGAACAGGAAGCATGGAGACCCCAAAGAGGCTTGCCTGAACGCTCTGTCAACATTTTGAGAGCTTGGCTTTTTGAGCATTTTCTGCATCCGTACGTTTTTTCAGCTCTTTTTTCTTTCAACTAATTCGTTTTAACATGAATCTTTTTAACAAAAAGTTCATCACTAATAATTCATTATATTATTACAGATTTCTATGATTAGACAATGCTTGATGCATTTCGACTTTTTCTTTTTCTTTTTTTCCCTTTCTTCTTGTGATCATCCTTAAGCTTCAAAGGTACAGAACTATATAACAGTGTTATTTCACGTTCTCTCGATCCTTTCAGTATTCTGTCTCAATTACATTGGCTTTCTAATTATTAACAGTAAAACGCATAAGATCCCATCAGTTTCTAGCTGACTTTTTCATGACAACATGGAAAGGGCTATATTAACTGCAGGCACTCGTAGTAGTGTTATCTTGATTCCACATTTCTACACATGATATACTTATAAGTTATAACTCGTCAAAGTCTCTCTCTAGGCTCTAGCATGGCCCCCTCCTCTAAGGTACTCTTGGTCGTTTTAGAAATAACACTATTTTCATAAATCAATATAGCTTCTAAACAATGTATTTGGACTTGAACCTACACTTCTATGAATACAGTATTCCTATATTTGGACTTGAACCTACACTTCTGTGAATACAGTATTCCTATATCCCTTTATGAATGCTAGTATATAATATACGGATGTTGTAAATGTTTAAAGAGGGGTGACTGGGCCTGCAGTTGTCCACTTTACTTCTAAATCTGCTGCAGTACAGTTTGCTGCAACTGATTATTATTTTTCCCTCTTAGATTGTCACGCCCATGCAGGAAAAAAAGTGAAGAAAGCTTTAGATCCAATTTACGGAACAACGTATAAAGCTTGTGCATCTCTTTATATGGTTTGGGTATGAATTCTGAATGTAATGTCCTTTTCTTTTCTGGTCTCTTTCTCAGGTATCCAAGCGATGCAGATAAGCATCTGTTGGCTCGACAGACTGGTCTATCAAGAAACCAGGTATTTTTTTTTTCCCGTAATGACGTTTCTCTTTCACTTGCTGCATGACACAATTTTCATGAAACTTGTTTTATTTTGATATTAAAAACACGATTTCTTTTTTACTATTTTGAGAGAGAAAGCGAGAGATTTTGCATGAATTTGGAATTTTATTCTTCTTTCTGTTTAAGAAAATGTTTTAAGACTTTTTTTTATATTTCTTTTGTTTCATTGGATTCTTTCCCACAAAGAGAAATCTGAAATGGAGAGAAAAAAACCCTGTCAATATTAACAGCAGAAGCAAGTACGAGAGAGTGAGACATGAAAGTTTGCAGCTTTCAATCTTTCTTTATGTTCAAACAAAAAAATCTAGTCTCTCTTTCTCTCTCTTACGTCCACCACACATTGAAATCCACTCAAGATAAACAATAAGAATTAAGAGGGTGTGTAGTAGAGATTAAAATCAGGTTAAAATTGAAAATATAGTCGTTATTGTTTACTTTTATTAGACGGGTACAAGTACGAGAGAGTGAGACATGAAAGTTTGCAGCTTTCAATCTTTCTTTATGTTCAAACAAAAAAATCTAGTCTCTCTTTCTCTCTCTTACGTCCACCACACATTGAAATCCACTCAAGATAAACAATAAATGAATTTGTACTGAATACACAAGATTTTTGCTAAATTTTTTCTTTCTAGTTTCTATCATTTCTCAGTTCTATAAAAGATCGAATTTTTGTGCATGTTTTAGCTGCAATTAGCCAATTAATGTAGTATCTTGCATACCACCCCTATAATGTAGTTATGAAAGTTGCCTGGTTTTGAATTTTCACTGATCTGACAATGAAGAGAGAAAATAAATCTTTATTCATGAAATTATGTAAGAATGTAAACTTTAATTACCAGTGATCCTTGAACAATTGTTGCATATTTTTTTAGGAAACATTAGAGGTATTGAAGGTATTATGTAAGAACAATACACAGTCAAATTCTTAAATTTTCTTAGTAATAATATTGAATGACTCATCAGGGAAAATAACACAGTCAAATTCTTAAATTTTCTTTTTTACATTACGTAGGCATTATTAGTAAACATCATTAAATTCCATGAAGTCATTGAATCTACCGGGGTTAGTCAATTGCAGTGCAATCTTGACTCTTATGGTTTAATGATGTTGATTTTGTTTGTGTGTGTGTTTTC
>CAIGRR010173378.1:0-21817 GCA_903798365.1 Fraxinus sp. 1973-6204
TAAGTGTTTGATTGGAATTAGGAAAACATAAAATTTGCCACAAAAGTCTTCCATGCGACCGCATAGTATAAAGTCATGCGATCGTATTGGACAAATAAATTTAACCTTCAAACTCTCGGTAATGGTCTATGCGGTCGCAAGAAATTAACATTATGCGACCGCATAGTGTTAGCAATTTTCTCTGTCGGATAGCTTTTAGTATTTTGGTCATATCTTCCACTCCCGATGTCTGATTATAGTGATTAAGATGCATTAGAAAGTTAACTCAAAGGGTTACAACTTTACTTCAGATATCATCTTCTAATTCGATCGTTTCCATGTCAAAAATGGGTCTCAACATGAGATTGAAAACCGATGCATAACTTTTTCGATTGGAAATTGATGTGTGATCCTACTTTAACGATATTTCATCCCTTTGATGTCTTCTTTCATCCAATTGACTCCTAACACTTTCAAATCTGCATCGTGATGTTCAACACAACTTTTGTGTATTTGCACGTTAGTTATTGAACTTTCATTTCCTTTCACTTTGGTCCATTTTAACCTATTTTCTTCCAAATTACGTCATCTATATTAAATTACCACCCAAATTAAAATATGAGATTAATGAGTACATTTTGGCACAAAATAATCATACGAACACGTAAAATAAGGAGGAAGAAATATGCATTTTACATTCGCATCATGCACTGTGCTGAATTTTTGGTTTCTTCTGCCTTTCGAGATTCTTCCAACCTTTTGGGTTCTTTTGAGAGACGTCCTATTCATGTAGATTAGGGTTTGATCTATGTGTTCTTCCTCTTTCTTGATGAACTTGTAAACTGAGATCAATATATTTGTCAGCCTCTATAATATGTGTTTCTGAGTGATTGTTGTGAGAATAAGGGTTTCCTTGCAATCGTGATTTCATTAGGCGATTGTGGAGTTTCTTGAGTGATTCCTTATAGGTCTGCAGTTTGTTGTTAAAGCGATAAGTGTTATGTACTTTTCTCTTATCTTGAAAGAATATATTGTAACTTGTTGCCATTTTTGGGCTAAACGGTGCATCCAAGCAGATATCCATTATTTGGATGCTTAACAGGGATATAGCCGTTAGATGTGATCGGCGAACCTCCAGAGCTTAGGCCAAATAATTCTTTATGTTCAATCTTTAATTTTCTGCAAGCTTATTTTCTGATCGATTGATGTTTGGTGGAATCTTGTTTTAATACCGTGTGTTGTGGGCCTTTTCGTAGGCATTGAGTAAGAATTTGTGCTCTAAATAAAAAACTTGGGATAGAGATCACATCTTCGGATAACATTTTTTATTATTTTTTTCTTGGCTGGTAAATTTGGAAAGATGGGAAGATATATTGCCATGTGTGTCTTGTAGTAATAGTAGATTCTTTGTTTCTTTCCTCTAATAAAAATGTTCCCATAGCCCTACCACTCATCGCGTCATGCCAATGACTCAATTTTTTAGTTTTGCATAAAATCTCCACAATAATGCCTTGGGGTTCTCTTTTTCCATCTTCGTAAATAGTAAATTCATTGCCAATGAGATGGAGAGCAAGTTCTTGGTCGGGTAATAGGTGCGATGAGACCTCTGGTTCAAGTCCAGTTGATTCCTTGTCATTATGTGTTTATTTCTTTAACAAATGATTTTTTGATGGAATAGAATTGCTGGTAAATGCAAATATCATGTTTTGGTGCTTGTATATTCTTTTATGAAGTAAAGGTTGGTGTTTGATGTGATCTTATTGTGATTTTAAAGTTGTGCATAGATCTGCTATTATGATTTCAATCCTGAGATAAAAAGCCAGGTTAGCTAGCTAAATTTCTTTGCTTTACTTGATTGACTGGCCACCAATTAGGTAATTAGCATTGTGTGTTTTTTAGGTTTTATTTTTGTTTGAGGACAAACAAAGAATCAAGTTTAGGGTGTGATAAGTGTAGTTTCTACACTTATTCGAGGTCCAAAATGATGATATTTTACTGTTCTTTGGATAAAATACTACTTAACTTGTGTTGTGTTTCATTTCATAGGTAGAACTCAACGTTTGATGAAGAATTGGAGAAAATAATGCAAAGATAGCGAAAAATGGCTCAATTGTATCAAACAAAGTTTGGGAACTAAAATACAAATACTCAAAAGTTACATCAAACCTCAAGATGAAGATTTGAGAGTGTCAGGCATCAATTGGATGAGGAAAGAAGCCAAATGGATAAAATATAGTCCAAGTATATTAATTTCCAGTTGAAAAAGTTACACTTTGAATTTCTAGTCTTAGTTTGAGACCCATTTTTGGCATAGGAAATGTTCGAATTGGAAATATTATCTGGAAGGTTTGTAGCTATTTGGTTTATCTTTCCAACTCATTTTGAATCACCTCAATCGGATATCGAGAGAGAAAAACGTGACCAAAATACTAAAAGCTGTCCGATGGAAAGAGAACGTATACCTATGCGGCCACATAGGTCTAATTTGATGCGACTGCATCATCCATTCCAAGGCCAAAATTGATGGTTGGACGTCCATCTATGCAACATCTTCTAAATGTACTTTACGACCACAGTACAAACCTTTGACGAGATTTTGTTTCATTTTTCAATTGAAACTGTACTTTATTAACAAGATCTTAGTCATCTTATATATCCCAAACTCAACCAGAACATGAGGGAGACCTCCTTTTAACCTAAGAATCATATATTCTACGTATTTTGGAGGCAACGAATAAGGCGTAATCATCAACCAAAGGAAAATTATACAAGTTTATTGAAGAATATTCATCCATTTTCAAGATTCAAGCTAAGAGATTGGATTCCTCAACTTTCTTCATTATTTCGTGATCTCGGTGATGTCTTTTCATTTTCTTTGTATAGCTTAATAATTAGGATGGTTGTCTAGGTTTTTCAATTGTATTGGATGAATGTTGAGCCCTATTTTCATTTACTTTAATTCAAGACATCAATTTAGGAAATTCGTGTTATAATTTGATTGATTTTACATACTCATTACACTACTATTGGTTGATCACTAATTAAGTAGTTAGTTGCTTGTTGTAGTGTAGGAATGCTCACAATAAGTCTAGAATGCAGTAAAATCAACATGTGTAGTTAGAATTAGGAATATTATGTTTCACACATGCAATCTTGTTGATAATCTATACCAAATGCATGATTTTCATATGAATTCGAGCTAGGAATAGATAATAAGTTGGTGTATTTTGGGAAAGAACATTTAACATATTAGCTTTATCGAGTGTCAAAAAATGCATGAACTTACTAGATTAATTATTGAGAATTGAAATAGATAGAAATAGGGAGATTCACGATTCCAATACAAACATTCACATATTAGAAAAACATCATATTTATTTGTTTTATTAAAAGTAGAAATTAGTATAAACAACAAAACACAATTTTCTTTTGTCGCTACATTTCGAATTTGATAAAAACTATTGAACTACAAATTAGACATTATTCATCGTGGGAACGATATTCTTAACTCACATATTTTATTACTTGTACAACGATCTCGTACGCTTGCGGGTTTCACACGAACAATAATATACATTAAATGCCAATAGTACGAAAATATTCCAATTAAGATTTGCTATCACTAGTGTTAAAAACGAGATGCATACTGGCATACATTGATATTTTCATAGGAATGATATCATATTTATGAACTTATTAAGAATTTTCTCAATGTAGTGTGATTGAGATAATATGAGACAATTGGATGTTCTAGAAATTTTAATTCCTAATGTAACAAGGTGACCCCTAAGTCCTTCATTTCAAACTTACTTGTCCTTTTAATAGTTTGAACTATGGTATCATTGTTACCCATAATCAGTAAGTCATCTATGTATAAACATACCATGTGACATATCCACTTTTAGTGCTCTTGACATACCCACATTTGTCACACTCATTAATTTTGAAATCATTGACATCATTATCAAGTCAATTTTTTCATGTCATTTCTTAGAAGCCTACTTTAATCCATAAAACGAATTAACAAATCGACACACTTTCTTTTGTTGTCCAGGGGCCACAAATTCTTCCGGTTGTTCCATATAAATTTCTTCATCTAATTTACCATTCAAAAAAACTGTTTTAACATCCATTTTATGTATATCTAAACCATTTAATGTTGCTATCGCAATAAGCATACATATGGAAGCAATTCTTGTTACAGGTGAATATGTATTGAGATAATCAAGACCTTCTTTTTGTTTGTAATCTTTAGCGACAATTCCAGCTTTATATTTGTCAGTTGATCCATATGCTTTCATTTTCTTTTTGAAAATCCGTTCACACCCCAATGTCTTATTGCCAAGAGGAAGGTCTAATAATTCTCATGTATGATTTTGTAATGTGTTTAATTTCACTATGAACAGCCTCTTTCTAATGAAGCTTTGGTTGATGACATAGCCTTTATATAACTTTGAGACTCTTTTTCTAACAAATAAGTTAGAAAATTAGGCCCAAATGAGGTTGTCGTCCTAAACCTGTTACTGCGTCTAGGTTTTTCTTCATTTATAGATTCTTGATCTACAACATCTTCATTTTCACAAGATCTCTTCAGTGAATTTGATTTACTTTGCATGTTATAACGAAAAATATTTTCAAAAAATGTAGCATCCATTGATTCAATAATCCTATTAACATGCACATTGGATATTTCATACTTATGTACAATAAATTTGTACGCATTACTATGGTAGGCATAACCAATGACTACATAATCAATGGTTTTAGATCCTATCTTAACCTTTTTAGGTTTAGGAACCGGTACCTTAGCCAAACATCCCCATATCCTTAAATATTTATATTTAGGTTTGTGACCTTTCCATAATTCATAAGGTATCTTGTGTGTAATTTCAGACTTATGCACCATAAATTGTATGCACTACTATGATAGGCATAACCAATGAATAAACAATCAACTGTTTTAGCTCCTATCTTAACCTTTTTAGGTTTAGGAACCGCTACCTTAGCCAAACATCCACATACCCTTAAGTATTTATAGTTAAATTTGTGACATTTCCCTAATTCATAAGGTATCTTATGCGTTTTTCGATGTGGTAAATTGTTAAGAATATAATTGGCAGAAGGCGAAGCTTTCCCCCCATAAGTTCTGCGATAATCTAGAACTTATCAATATAGCATTCAATGTTCGATTCTTGTGTTCAACAATACCATTAGAATGAGGAGAATAAGGCGTTGTAGTTTGATGAATAATTCCATGTTTCAAACACAATTGTTCAAACGGAAATCATATTCACCGCCTCTATCACTTCTTTTTTTCTTGATCTTTTTACTAAATTGATTCTTAACCTCTAACTTATAGTGTTTAAACACTTCAATTGCTTCATCTTTGCTTTTTAGTAAATAGCAATATTGACTACAATTATCGCTAAGAGTGATAAATTACTTTTTTATCGCCTCTAGTTTGAACAAACTTTAAATCAAATATATCGATGTGATTTAAATCTAGGGATTCAGTACTTCTTTCAATAGAACAAAAGGGTAAATGAGCCATTTTGGCTTCTACACATATATCATATTTGTGATTAGGATCTAAATCGCACTTTGGTAATAAATCCAATTCGATTAGTCTATGCAAAGTATTATAATTTACATATCCTAATTGTTCATGCCAAATATTAAATAACTCAAGCAAGAAGGAGATGTAATTTTATTCATAATAAGAGGTACAACAATCATTACATTCAACTTAAAGAGCCCCTCATCCAGGCAGCCCTTTCCCACGATCATATCATTCTTTATAAGTACAAATTTGTCCAAAACAAATACTAACTTAAACCCATTCTNCTTAAAGAGCCCCTCATTTAGGTAGGTCTTTCCTACAAACAAGTCATTCTTTGTAAGTACAAATTTGTCCAAAACAAATACTAACTTAAACCCATTCTTACTTAACAGTGAACCAGATACCAAATTCTTTCAAATATCGAGCACATGAAGAATTTCATTCAAAGTGATCTCATTTCCACTTGTCATCGTCAACACTATCTTTCCATGTCCTTCAATCTTGGAAAATGAAGAGTTTTCCATGTAGAGTTGTTCATCATGCTCCATCGCTTTGTAGGTAAAGAACATCCATCGATTTGAACATATGTGACGAGTAGCTCCAGTATCCATCACAATTCCTTAGTGTCTCCAACTAAGTTGCATTTGGAAACGACTGCAAAAAGATTTATTTCTTACACCTTATTAAAAAGGTTGTCATGTTCTATTACATTTGCCTGAGGAGTTTTTCCTTTGACATTCTTTGGCTTCCGACAGTCCTTGGATTGGTGTCCTGCCTTACTGCAATTGTAACAGTTGTCGTTGAGTTTTTTAAGAGTCTTTGAAGAACCAGTTTGCTCTTCTCCATTGTGCTTCCTCTTTGTGCTAGTCTTGAAACCTCTTTCCACAATTTTGGCCTTTGATTCCATCGAAGGAGATGCATAACTCCTATTTTAAAATTTGTGATTGTCTTCTTCTATTCTTAACCGGACGATGATATCTTCAAATTTCATTTCCTTATACTTTAGATAATTCTTGAAATCCTTCTAGGAAGGCTACAATTTCTCAATCATTGAAGCAACCTAAAATGATTCTCTTAATTTCATTCATTTGGCATGGATATCATTGAGTATGATTTGAAGTTCTTGAACTTGGGATGACAATCTTTCCGTCAACCATTTTGTAATCCAAAAAACGATCGAAAATGAATTTCTTTGTACCGACATCTTCAGTTTTGTACATGGTATCCAAAGATTTCCACAATTCTTTTGCATTTTTCGCATTACAGTACACATTATATAATGCGTCTTCCAGTCCGTTGAGTACATAATTTCTACATAGAAAATCCAAATGCTTACATACGTCAACGTAGCCAATTTCTCAATATCACTTTTTTCCTCAGTGTATGAAGGTGCATCTAGTTTAATAAATTTTGTCAAACTTAATGTTGTCTGATAAAAAAACATTTTCTATGCCAACGTTTAAAATCTGACCCATTAAATTTCACTGGTTTTTCTTCGATTGTATTGGGAAGTGTAGTACCTAACGTTGTCATTTCTGAAAAATAATCAAAAGATAAACAGTGAAAAGGAGTAGAAATAGAATAAACCAGAATAAAATCAAATTCGTTTTAAGACTGTTGTTTTTGGAGTATAAATTCCTCTTTCAAACAATTTGAATAAACACTGACAGAACTACTGTAATATAATTTGCACAGCATAACAATATGATCAATAGGATCACGATATTTCCTTAAAATGAATTTACTACTTTAATAGGTTCTAAAAGTGTTCAGCAATCGATTCTTATGATAAAGCGAATTATGTCTCCTATGGAAGCCGGACAACAATTTACAGGAGTTTCAGCGAACTCAATGAAGTGTTTTTCACTTCGAAAACAATATCAAAACGAGAGAGAGATGGGAGAGAGAGAGATAATTAGATTCAAAACAGAGAAAATTTGCAATGAAAGTGATGTAATTATTTTGGCAGTAGAACACGCTATTTATAGACTCGCTCGTGCCGTGCCGTGCCGTGCCGAGCCAACTGGACGGAAGGACGGATGGCGACGACATGCACATGTGGGCTTTGGACCGAACCCAACAGGATATAGGTCTCCATCTTCTAAAAACAATTGATACCCCTTGTGGCCCAAATCAAATTCACAAACTTCCACTATATAAACCATACCAAAGTTTTCGAACTTTCCTACATGGGATAAGTGTTTGACAATTTTTAATAAATCAAATTCTTTACTAATTTATAGTTTTAAGTGGGTTAATTTGACATCAAATCTTTCATTCAGTTCTAAATGATTTTCGATAAATAAATATATCACGTTAATCATCTCGCGGAGTAGAACGTGAACATGCTTGGTCCCGTTAAAATCAAAGTACGAGTTCCACTAAAATTGGGGTTCAAAGTTGACCTATTTCACTAATTAATAAGCCATTTCCAACACTGCACTTATCGTATTACAAGTTATTTTTGTGTTACGTCATAAAGTTACATGACATCTTATTTCGTGGTATCTGCAAAAAAGAATTAATATTTAATCTTGGATTTTTAGTATTTGCATATATGTCGTTAGTGAATTTATCAATTACGGTGTCAATTGGGACGATAAATGAATACATTGGTCTAAGTGCCTGAATTCTCGTTCCTTTACAATGTTAGTAAATCAATATTGTGAATATGATATTTGCTTCATTAAGTCTCAATCTAGCAAAAAGTGTATTGGTGATACATTCGAGGGGATAAAAACGTCACACTCCAAGAAAGATTTTAGACGACAAAGTCTTTAACATTTTATTTGGAGTTCAAATGAAAGATCATAACCTTGCCAGCTTTCTATTGTGCATCGAGCTGATGTTGAAATTCTAGTATGATGGTAAAATTACATTAGGTGACATGGCTGGTAACAACATTACATTAGATAGTGATTTTCTTATTGAAATAATATTATATTAACTCACTCTTTTCGTTTTTTATGTTCTATTTTTCTCTTGTAAGTTTGTGATTTCTTTAATCTTAAAGCACTATTGAGATGAATGAATTTATCCATTTTGAAAAGATTTCTGCCTATATGATTACGTGAATCAGATGATTACAAGTCTTGTAACATTTTACTTATGAACGTGATGGAGAACTATTGGAGAATATTGTGTACTTAGGTGTATTAGCTGGTGTTTCCTAGTTTAGCTAGTGTAGAAAAGGATAATATGTTATAGCTGTATTTGCCTCTGTTTAGGCTAAATTAACACGTGTAATCATCTCAATAGCTAGGATTCTTTCTCTATATATTGATGTTCTCTGTAATAATATGATATGAATAAGAAATATCTATTATTCCTCTCAATCCTCTTTCTGATTCATATTTTCTCCATGGTATCAGAGCAATGATCTTGTTCTTCTTCTTTTTTTTTTTTTCTGTGGACATGGAAGGCAAAGAGAGTCCTCGTGCAACTAAATCATCAAAAGAGGTGATTGTCGCCTCCTCTAATACTACTGTTGACAGTGATATCACCACCTCCCAAAGATTGACTAGTGTGCTGCTAAATGGTTTTAACTATCTTCCTTGGTCAAGGGCAATTACTATTGCTCTTGGTGGAAGATCAAGGTTGGGGTTTGTCACTGGCAAAGAAAAAGCTCCAGATTGCAATTCTCCTGAATATGAGAATTGGTTGTCAAAGGATCAGATGGTTATGTCTTGGACCCTTAAGTCAATGGAACGAAATTTTGCAGAGATTTTTAGTTATTATCAGTCATCTTTGGATCTTTGGGAAGCTATCCGAGACATGTATGGCAACCAAAACAATTATGCTCGTATCTTTCAGATTCAACAAGATATCGCAAATCTTCGTCAAGATGGACAGCCCTTTGTTAATTTACTGAGCAAAATGAAAAGCTTGTGGAACGAATTGGAGGTTTATCGACCTCATTCAATTGATCCTGTCATTTTACGGAAGCAAACTGAAGAAGATCAAGTTTTTCAATTATTGGCAAGCCTCGAACCAGATTTTGAAGATTTAATGTGCCATATTTTGATGAATGCCGAACTTCCATCCTTGAAGAATGTTTGTGCAACTATTCAACGTGAAGAAATTCGGCGTAAGGTTATGACTCGAGACTCTACAGCAAGTGCTTCAGATGTTCGTGCTATCTAGCCCATCAATCTTCAAAAAAGAAACCTTTCAAAGGTAAGCATTCTGACTTGAAATGTGAATACTGCAATTCTATTGCACACTCAATGGATCACTGTTGGAGTCTGCATCCTGAGTTGAAGCCACAGTTTACAAAGGATAAGAAGGGAGGTGATAAAAAACGAGTCACCAATCGTAAGGCTTATTTGGCTACTCATACTACTGAATCATTCTCTTCTAGTCCTGTTACTCTGCTCAATGATTTTGCTAGTTTTCTACAAGAAAAACATGGTCTGGGAGGCCTGGACATGAAGAACCTACTGCTCTCCTTAGCAAATTTGCTAGGTTCTTAACTAATGCAAAATCTGAGAACAGCCAAGGTATTCTTATTGCCTTTGTGACTGCATTAGAAATTAGTAATTTACATGATTTATGGATTGTAGATTCTGGTGTCACTGATCACATGACAAATAAATTAACCAATATTCGTGATTTTAATCCTTGTTGCATCTCTTCCTTTGTCTCTGTTGCTAACGGAAAGAGTGTGCTGGTGAAGGGTAAGGGAAAAATTAATCTTGTCTAAAAAACTATAGAGTCATATGTTTTATATGTTCCTTCCTTTCCATTCCAGTTATTGTCAGTTCAAAAATTGACAACATCTCTTAATTGTAAAGTCATATTTACTCCTTTCAAAGTGATTTTTCAGGACCTTGTCTCCAAAAAGACGATTGGTGAAGGATTTCATTTGAATGGACTCTACTATTTTTCTGATTTTGGAATTTCCAAAGGTCTTCAAGTTGTTTCCTCACCTATCAATGAACACTTGTTATGGCATCGTCGTCTGGCGCATCCTTCAGAGTCCATTTTTTCAAAAATAAACCCGGGTCTGCCTAAAGGATCTTTTGACGGTTAGATTTGTCATTTTTCTAAATCTACTAGGCTTCCTTTTAATTCTTCATTGTCTAAGACTACTCAAACATTTGAACTTGTTCATTCAGATGTATGGGGACTTTTTTCCATTTCTATTGATGGTTTTAAATACTTTGTAACCTTTATTGACGATTTTTCAAGGGTTACTTGGGTGTATTTATTGAAATTCAAAAATGAAGTATTTAGTTGTTTTAAGGATTTTCACATGATGGTTACAACTCTATTCTCTGCTCATATTAAAAAATTTCGATCTGACAATGGCACAAAATTTGCATCTCATGACATGAAAAATTACTTAACTTCTAATGGAATTTTGCATCAGACTAGTTTCATTAACACACCCCAACAAAATGGCATTGCTGAGTGCAAAAATAGAGATTTACTATAGAAAACTCGAGCCATTATGCTGCAAATGAATGTACCAAAATCCTTTTGGTCTTATGGAGTTCTTACTGCCACTTATCTTATCAATCGCTTACCCACTCGAGCGTTGGATTTTGAATGTCCACTTGAAGTTTTGCATGTCCAAAAACCCAATATATCTCATCTGAAGGTTTTTGGTTGCACTTGTTTTGTGCATTTTATGCAAATCATTGTGACAAACTTGATCCACGAGCTGCTAAGTGCATTTTTCTGGGATATTCACAAACCAAGAAGGGGTACAAATGTTATGATGTTGTCACTAAGAAACTCTATGCTAGTAGAGATGTTCGGTTTGTTGAAACCAACCCTTACTTTGCGAATTCTGATTAGGGGGAGTTTTTAACTGATCTTTTTCCTTTACCAAGTGTTGAGTCTTGCCACGAAAAATCAAC
The DNA here is from genome assembly GCA_903798365.1 of Fraxinus sp. 1973-6204. Lineage (NCBI taxonomy): Eukaryota > Viridiplantae > Streptophyta > Magnoliopsida > Lamiales > Oleaceae > Fraxinus > Fraxinus sp. 1973-6204. Next base: position 11,404 of record CAIGRR010173378.1, read on the forward strand.
CAATCAGCATACAAATCAGGAAACACTTGATCAAGACTCCAACGACAATTCCTCATCCATTATGTGTGCTACTGATGATTCTTTAGCGAGTGATGTTTCACTCGCAGCTCCTATCAATGCAAATGAGCAGGAATCTGTAGATTCTCAAGGCCAATCAGTGGCTCCAAGGCGTAATCCACCATGTGAACGTCATCCACCCACAAAATTACAAAACTATGTTGCTTATAATGTCAGGTATCCTCTATCAAAATGTTTGGCTTATCAAAGACTTTCTCCTTCGTATACAGCCTTTCTTACAACCATCTCTGATGTTCATGAGCCAAAAACCTTTCACGAAGCACAATCTCAAGCTATATGGAGGACAGCTATGGAAGAAGAACTGACAGCATTTGCAGAAAATAATACTTGGAGTATAGTGCCTCTTCCAAATGGCAAACATGTTGTTGGAAGTCGATGGATATACAAAACCAAGTTCAATTCTGATGGATCTATTAACTGTTATAAAGCACGTCTTGTGGCTCAAGGATTTACTCAAAAATATGGTATTGATTACAAGGAGACTTTTGCTCCAGTTGCCAAAATGACTACTGTCAGTTGCTGTTAATAATGGATGGAGTCTATCACAAATGGATGTAAAAATGCCTTTTTAAATGGCGATCTCGAAGAAGAAGTGTTCATGAAGCTCCCACCTGGACATCCTTCAAGTGGTAATCCGAATTTGGCCTGTAAACTCCATAAATCTATTTATGGTTTGAAGAAAAGTCCTCGTGGATGGCATGCAAAACTGAGTTATGCTCTTGTAACACTTGGTTTTGTAAGAAGCTTAGCTGATTCCTCTTTATATGTCATACTTAAAAATGATGACAAGATGATGGTGCTTATTTATGTAGATGATCTAATTATCACTGGGAATAATGTTGTCTCTGTCACTCAACTGAAGAACAATCTCAAACAACAATTTCCCATTAAAGATCTCGTTTCCTTGAAATATTTTCTTGGTATTGAAATGGCTTCTTCTAGTAAAGGGCTCTTCCTTAACCAACGAAAGTACATTATGGATTTGCTTCAAGATGCTGGTATGCTATCAACTAAACCTGTTGCCACTCCGTTAGACAGCAAACTAAAACATGTTTCAACAGGAAAAGCACTTGAATCACCAAGCTATTATCAACAACTAGTGGGTAAACTTATATATCTGACTATTACTCGGCCTGATATTACTATCGCTGTGAGCCTTGTCAGTCAATATATGCATGCACCAACAGATCTTCATTTAAGCATGGTGAAACGCGTCTTGCGATATTTGAAGGGAACAATAGGCCGTGGAATTGTCATGATCAGAAACGAGCATACAAATGTGATGGGATACACCAATTCAGATTGGGCTGGAAACCACCTTGATCATCGATCAACTACTGGATATTGTATTTTTGTTGGAGGTAATCTTATTTCGTGGAAAAGTAAAAAACAGCATGTGGTAGCTCGCTCTAGTGCCGAAGCCAAGTATCGTGCTATGGCACAGCAGCCTGTGAGCTGGTGTAGCTCAGAAGTCTTCTTGCGGATATGGGTTGCCTACCTATGACTCCAATGACACTCTTATGTGACAATCAGGGAGCTATGAATATTGCAATGAATCATGTATTTCATGAAAGGACAAAACACATTGAAGTGGATTGTCAATATATTCGTCAACAAGTTCAGTTTAAGATCATTAATACTCATTATGTGCGAAGCAGTGACCAACTTGTTGATGTGTTCACCAAAGTTCTGCCCTCTACTCAGTTTCACCGTCTATTGGGCAAGCTTGGATCCATCATTCTTTTGGATCCCACTTGAGGAGGACTATTGGAGAATATTGTGTACTTAGGTGTATTAGCTGGTGTATCCTAGTTTAGCTAGTGTAGAAAAGGATAATTTGTTACAGCTGTATTTGCATCTATTTAGGCTAAATTAACGTGTGTAATCATCTCAATAGCTAGGATTCTTTCTCTATATATTGATGTTCTCTGTAATAATATTATATGAATAAGAAATATCTATTATTCGTCTCAATCCTCTTTCTGATTCATATTTTCTTCAAGAACATTAGTTATAAAAACAAAACTCGAGACATTTAATGTGAACAACTTAGTAAAAAAAAAAAAAAACGCCTACAGATTACATACCTTTGAAAATTTTCTAAATATACTTGCCGAGTGAAAACATTCCATACATAGATGAACGTCCACAGTACATATAGAAAAGTATTATGTGAACACTAAATATAGTTGTTAAGTTTATATTTATAGTGCCACTAGCAGTGTTTTATAAAGTTAAAATTATAAAGGCGAATGATGATTACAAGTGCTATATTCAATTGTCATATCAATATATCGAATTTTTCGACGACACTTATACATGATAATTAGTTAGTTGTTGATAAGTGCATTTTTATGCATATATTCGGGTCATATTACTAAACTTTTGAGTTGTTTTAGTATTCGATTTTACTTAAATTGAGTTAATTTTATCTTATTTTTAGTTTTGGGCCCATTTTGAAGCAATTGAATAATCAATTGGCCAATGGATGGAAGATTATGGACTAATATGCATTTGAGTAAAAATTGAAGTACTAAAATCGAAATANCTTAACTTAGATTATTTTTATCTAATTTCAATTTTGAACATGTTTCTAAACAATTGAAAAAGAAAGAAGGATAAATCGGCCAATTGATGGAAGTTTGGGGACTAATATGCATTTGAGTAAAAATTGAAGTACTAAAATCGAAATAATTTAATGTCGAGGATTAAGGTGGAAGAAAGAATGAAGAAAATGGTTAAAAGGAAAATTCCTGAAGTTTTTATATTTGGGCAGCCGCCCAATTATATAGATCGGGCGACTGCGTGGCCCTAAACTTCAATTACAAGAGCTGTCGGTATGTTTGGACGGCTGCCCTATTTCCTACTAGACGCCCGCCCAGGCAAAGAACAAATCAAGATCAAATTTAAGAAATGACCACAAAAGCGCAGAATAAACAGAAATAATTAATGTTTTGGGGACCATTTTCAAGTTTGCAATGTCTTGGCAAAGATTACCATTGCCGATAAAGAAAAGACAAAAGCTAGGAACAGTAATTTCATGTGGACATGCGATAATGTCAGTTCAATAAGTTCGAAAATATATAAATAAAGTAAATAGTCCGTAATAAAGAAACGTGCTCAAGTATTTATTAAATTGTCATTCGAGTAAAAAAAAAACATGTTTCACTTTGAATTCATTGAACTAAGTAACTCAAGTTGAAAAACAAATCTAGTTTCATGAAGTTAAATAAGGATGATCAATGGCGGAGTCATACAGTTTGAGTTGGGAGTCCCCAAACTAACATATAAAAAAGCTTTGGAATTTTTTTGATACCTTATTACAAGTGTTCCTTACGTTTCCATAATTCATTAACATTGTATAATTACTTTATCATCAATTTTGTCAAATACATAATTCTCATTAGACACAATCAAACTATAATTCAACCATAGACAACCCATTCGATTTCGTAATCGATTCTTGACATAATTCATAGTAGAAAACACCGCTCGTCTACTAGCAACAAGAAGAATTCATGTCAATGTCAAAAGCTTGTATTAGTATAGGTGTATTTAATGTATTTTTGTAGTAACCAACTTTTTTGCAAGTTCACTAAGACTCCTTAATCATCCAATATCTCATCAGTGAGCATATCAATGATGTATGTTTCAATTTGATCATCAATATCTAAGATCTCTATTTCTTGAAAATCTATCAAAAAAAACTCGAACATTCGACTCAATTTGCTCCGATTAAAGTAGAAATTTTTTCGGACACTAACATGCTACACAAAAGAAGTGAGTCAATATTTTTCACAAAAAGCGATCATTTAACTATTAAAGTTGCATATCAGTTATGGCATAAAAAAATTAACACGGAAATGATGAAATTTTGTCATGGTGATACTTAGTGAACAACTGAAGAGTGTATGTATGTCGTCCGTGTTAGGAATACTAGCATTTTGCTCTCTACAAACTGTTACCAAAAAAGAATCTCATTTGTCATCCCTCAACCTTTGGAGACATTGTTTATGTTAGGAATTTGATGTAAATTGGCAAATTTGTTAACAAAAAGGACTAAAATTAATATGTTGTAAAAGTCAATGAGTTAGTTGAATTTGTGTTATATTAGGTCTAGGGCTCGAGAATGGAAAAGAAGGAAATACGGCGCTGAGATTTCACTAGATTATCGCCAAGATTTGGCTCGAGCGTCAGAAATAGAAAATGCTTCGCCTGCATATCGTCTTGCCTTCGCTCGAGCGACATACTGTCGCCCAACTTTTGCTCAAAGGACAGTGTCATCTGAAAAATTTTAATTCCCGTTTTAAGGCTTTTTATCCGACCCATTCAATTCCAAAACTTAAATTATAAATACCAAACGCCACATAACGGTTTTTCGAAGGTTGATCATTGTGCAAACACATAGTTCTCATTCTTTTCATCAATTATCTTTTAACCTTCATACTTCAATTGATTCTTGGCGGTGAAAACATCAGATTCTCAATCCAAATATCAAACTGCTGCTTCCTACATATCTGCTAGAGTTCTGAAGATCAAGGGAAGGTAACTGGTGTTCAAGTTGGTAAAGAATGTAGAGTTCTTCGTTGATCTACAGAAGATAGACGATTTGATAAAGTCGGGAGTTGCTGCAGGATCGCAAATTCTAGGAGGGCTTTGAAAACTACATCTAGGAGTTGGTGCAAGAGCACAAAATCCAGTAGAACTGTGGTAATTTCAGTTAGGAGGCCAAAAAGTTCGTGCCGTCGTCTTGTGTGACGAACTGCAAGTACAATCGTTTATAGTGGATTTTAACTTACAAAGTGCCTGAAGTTTTTACCCAGTTGGGGTTTCTCTGTGATCATACCGCGCATTATTTACTACTTTATTTATTGTTTTTATATTATGAGGTATTCAAATATAGGATAATTGAAATGATTGTTTAACCATCTAGAGATAATTAATTAATAACTTGTTGCTGATTAATTACAACTTTTAATTTCCGTATTTACACCTATTGACCCCCCTCTAGGTATAATTTGGGTCGAAACTCGTTATTTCAATTGGTATCAGAGCCTCATTTCGATTTTTGATCCTTAATTAATTCTAGATAAGTCAGTCCCTGTCTGTGCCTCCATTTTTTGACGAAAGCAACTATGCTTATTGGAAAGTTCGAATGAGAGCTTTCCTTAAAGCATTGGATGAGCGTATTTGTATTAACGTTCAAATTGGGTGGACTGCACCTTCAACTAGCGTTGCTGGTGTAGTTACACCCTCAGATATTTCACTATGGACTATAGAAGATTTAGCTGAGTATAACTGGAACAGTAAGGGCATTCATGCCCTGTTAATGGCTATGTCTACTGAAGAATTTAGGAGAGTTTCGATGTGTGAGACTACTAAAGAGGCTTGGGACATCTTAGAAACCACACACGAGGGAGCTAAAACTGTTAAAAATTCTAAACTGCAGATTTTAACCTTTAGGTTTAAAGAAATCGGAATGAAGGACGATGAATCGTTCAATGAATTCTATATGAAGTTGAATAAAATAGTAAATTCGAGTTTTAACCTATGTCAAAAGATCCCCGAGTCCAATATAATTAGAAAAGTCTTTAGATCCCTACCTGAAAGATTTAGACCTAAAGTCACCACGATTGAAGAAAGTAAGGACTTAGATGCCGTTAAGATAGAATAACTTGCAGGATCTCTTCAAACATATGAACTCAACGTTTCTCAACCTAAAAATGTTAAAATTCATAGCAATGAACACAATAAGGGAAGAAGAGAGTGAGTCAACTGATGCTAAAACCCTTAGAGATGACGAAATAGCTTATTTCATTAAAAAGTTACAGAATGTTGAGGAATAGGAGAAAGCTTCAAGAATGAAAAAATGAAGTCTCTAATAAATTCTCGAAAGATAAACGTGACAATAATAACTCTAGGACTGCTAATAAGAAAATCCAATTCGTTAGATGCCATGAGTGTCAGGATTTTGGTCACTATAGGAATGAATGTCCTAACTTGAGAAGGAATTTGAATAAAGATAGACATAAGACATTAGCAGTGACCATTAGCGATGATGAATTAGATTCGAGTCCTTAGAGTGATACCTTTGGTGGTGAGGATGAACAAAATTGTATAGCCTTCACATCTATAGCTACGATAGAGTCTGATAAGGAAAATGAAAAAGTTGAAAATGATGAACAGATTGAGAAATCCGAGGAAGAATATGAGGATGAGACTGATATTCATGAATCTTATCGTGAACTATTTGAGGATAGTCTTAAAATAAAAATAAAAAAAGTCAATAAAGTTGTACTGAAAAAAGGTAAAGATCTTGAAAGAGAGAAAGAAAAACTTATAGGTAACCTTCAGGACTCTACAAAAATCAGAGTGAGTTGAAACTTGTTAATGAGAACTTGGAAGCCAAAGTTAAATTCTTAACAAGTGATCTTGAATAATCTAATACTCAACTCCAATCTTTCATGAGTGGTATGCAGAAACTTGATAATCTATTAGGGATGAATAAGCCTGTTGGAAATCGATATGGTATGGATTACATTCACAATGGTAATACTACTGCTAGTACATCCAAGACTACGTTCGTCTTGACCACTAACAAAGCTCGAAAAATTGTTTAACTTGAACCAAAGGGCAAAAATGTCTTAGGATTGAGACTTACTAGACAACGTAGGGTCAATCGTCTTATAAATCGTCAACAACCTCCGAGCAGGTTTGAATCTATGTTTATTCCCACCATCACCATTGTGGCACACTGGGACAAACAAGACCTAGGTGTCCTAACCTCACAACTAGAAGTGAAAGTTAGGATGTCTTAAGCAAGGTTAGATTCCTCAAAAATCAGGTTAGCTACTTAATTGACATGATGACTCGGTTAACTAGAATCAATTCTATTTCTAAGAAGGCTTGGGTCAAGAAGAGTGACCTGATAGGTCGTGAATTGATCATGCTCTTAAAAGTAGAGCATCCATGTATCTCATTGATTAAATACCCCTAGGTGTATGCATGTACTGTTCATTGAGTTCATTCATACTTGCATGCATCTCACTTATTTGTGTTATGTTTTCTTTTTGTTCTTTGTTTTGTTTTGTTTATTATTTTATCTTTATTTTAAAAAAATAAAAAAGAGGGTTTGTTTTATTATTAAAAAAAAAATGTGTTTTGGGCTCTAGATATTTCATGGTGCTCTCTTAAACAAAGCATTTGTGATCGAGTATACATTCATCTGTTCTATACTGTCATTTTCATTGCTTGGTTCGATTTAATGTGGAGTATTGAGTATAAGTTTCTTCATGTACCATCTGCACATCACACACTGTGATCTTGCGAGTGAGTCTGGACCACATGTATGAGATTTGAAATGGCTGCCATCTGTTGGTGAGGTGACCTTGAACGTGAATTGACCTACATTTAGATGACATTAGCTCATGATGCATCTCCCTGTATTTTATATATATATAATAGCTTGGTTCATCTTATACTCTTGTTCGAAACCTATTTGACTCGAGTAATTAAACCCGCTTGGTTCATCTTATACTCTTGTTCGAAACCTATTTGACTCGAGTAATTAAACCCGAAGGGTTAATCGGTTTAAAGCTCGTTACAATGGTCAATTTAATCGTTTAATGGATAAAAGTATGCACATAAGATGCAATACTTGAGGAAAGCGACAAAAAAATTTTGTGCTCAAATTCAGGAGGAGAAAAGTAAAATATACGCGTAATTGAGCTCGTTTTCAAGTCCTAATAATATTATGAGTTTGACTTTCATTAGTAAGGAAAATACTTATTTAATAGTGACGTTCGCATGTCTCTTCTCACAAATTTAAAGTTTGAAGTCATATTCACGAGAAAGTAGTGGCACTTTACACACGTAAGTCGCTTATACACTTTACTCAATATTGAACTTGATTGAGTATGTGGAAGAGTTTTATTGATAATGTTTTACTTGTGAGAACATGCATTTTTGAGTTCATATGTATGTCAAAGACTTAATTTTTAATAAAAAAATGTGCTATTTTTCTTTATTTTCAAATATTTAGTACTATTTTTATCAACAGTTTTTTCGCTAGCTTTTCCCTGAACCACGCTCGAGAGATAGGAGCAAAAGCTATCTCGCTCGAGCGACAGTTCGTATATTTGAATTTTAACATTTATTTTTTCAGGGTTTTACGCAAATTTTCCCATTTTCCCAACCACATAAAATTTGTGTTTTGCCCACACATTGAACATCCCAAATCATTCATTTGTGTGTCATTTCATGGATTCAACAAAAAAAAAAAAAAACAAACTTCAAATGTAAATTATTAAAACCCTATTTCTTCAATTTTTCGCTTTTTGGGGGTTTTTAATGTTATTGTGTTAATTTCCTCATTACCACTTCATTCTTGAGTGATTATTTCTCATTGCATCACATTTTCCCAGATTTTCAAGGTAAATTTGGAAAACCCTTGTTTCTCTTGTGTTTCTTTTTTTGCGGTTGTTTATTTATTTTTATTTTTTGTGTTGTTGTTGTTCTTCACACCATTTATATATATATTTTCACTCGGGTTGTTGATGAAGGCTGGAGCAAGATTAGTTAGTGGTTTGTCGTTATGAATGTGGTGGATTTTTTTTTTTACCTAATTTGGCACGAGTTTTGGGTTCGGGATAGTCTTTGCAGTTGGATTGAGGGTTGTTGTTTTAAGAATTGGAGTTGTGAAGAAGTTGGGTTATCTCTTTTCAAATTATTTTCTTCAGCAAATCAATTCTCTACATCGCTCTCTTGCCGGGATAATCCGATTCTCATGGATTTCAGGTCACGATTTTTCCTTAATCTCTATTCCCTAAATCTTTTCTTTGTAGTTTCTCTAATAATTTGTTCATATTTCATCATTTCTTTATGCTTTGTTCTGTTTCCATTTTGTGTACACCAATTGTGGGAGATTGATACGCCATTCTGCGGCTACTGTCGCTCCGAAAACCCCCAAAGCAAAGAAGTCAAAGAAAGGTCCTTCTTTGCCTAAGGAAATTGGTAACTCCTCTGTTCAGCGTGCCTAAACATCAAAGAAGAATCTTGACATTGTAATAAATGGAGTTGATATTGATATTTATGCTATTCCGATTCCTATTTGCTCATGTACCAACACTTCCCAGCAATGTTATCGATGGGGATGTGGTGGTTGGTAGTCAGCTTGTTGCACTACAACCATATCAATGTATCCCCTGCCATACCGAAAGACGTGGAGCAAGAATTGCTGGACGGAAGATGAGTCGAGGTGCGTTCAAGAGGGTTCTGGAAAAACTTTCATCAGAGGGCTACAACCTTGTTAACCCAATTGACCTAAAGACTTACTGGGCAAAACATGGTACCAACAAGTTTGTGACCATCAGGTAGATTTATTTTGTGGGTACCACAACACGATTGCGGCTTCTTTTAGTCTGTTTTACATGTATATATTCAGTGGCCTTCTGCAGGTTTACTTGGTACTTTGTAGTTCATTAATTTTTTGTTATCCATGATTTAAAATTGAAGGAATTTGGGCTCTCAAAAATTGTTCTTTATGATTACTTCCATTTTACTTAATGGATAAATTTGGAAATGTCTTTATGCTAATTTTTTTCTTGTTCATCAGATTGCTGATATGAGTTACTTATTTTGATTGGATCTTTACTATATTTTTTTAAAAAAAAAAGTGGTGCAAAACTTTCCAAGCAAAAAGGAGAATTTCAAAGGGAAGAGGAGCTTATTCAATATATATTGGTAGGGATTTTTTAGATCTTTCTTCTCTCTAATAGCTTCCCAATAAGAAGCAGTGCAGAAACAAACATTTTAAGTGAGGTTCGAAAATATAATGTCAAGCCCTTTAGCGTATGGAGGAATGCTGATGATTTCTTTGCATATAATCGAGGCACTAAAATGGGTGAATCCTATTCAGTTTCTTAAGTGTCATTATTGTTCAGTTTTTTTTTTTCCATGATATTTTGGTACATAAAACCCATCAAACTCCTATTTATATGTCCTTCACAAGAAGAAGACTACAAATATAAAGTGCGAAAAAGAATGGTTCTAGCCTCGAGTATAGCCTGCAATGTTCTATTGTAAACTAGACAAGTCATTTCTAATTTCAAATTTCAAATTTCAATTACTTAGGACTTTCAAATGTGACTTCTATGACTGAGGTTATGATTTATATTTTACGATTTAATGTTCATATTCATGAAAATAGCTAGCAGATGCTACATTTTGTTTAGGATTGTTTTTGCTGTTTAGAAGAGTTAAGGCAAAATCATGGGAAAATTCTGTCCTTTATATGTTGTGCAGATTTTGTTCAATTGTGATATTCACGAAAATTAAA
>CAIGRR010173379.1:0-10879 GCA_903798365.1 Fraxinus sp. 1973-6204
AAATCAGATATTTTTTAATTAGATATATTATAATTACATAATATAATTATCCAAATCCACCATAATTTTTTCATCCCATTTTCTCTCATCTCTCTCTATCCCTGTCGCCACCACACAGCCACACACCCCTGGCACCACCACTATTGACACCACCTCTCCGACGACACCACCACCTCCATCATAGGTCGCTTCGGCGACCATACACCACGAAACTCCGATTTCATCTCTGCAGTGCACCTTCGATCTTCCAAACCCAATCACCCAAAATCTTTGATCTTTCGATACCCGTTTGCAGTCGCTGCCGTGCACTAGTGGCGGTGCTAATGGTATGGTGGTTCTGCCCAATCGCCCAAAGTACGAACGACGATAGCAAGTGGTTTCTGGGATCGCAAAATACCTACTAACACCTCCGGTTAGCATTGTAGTTTCGGAGTCTGCTTTTAGTGCAAGTAAGAGGGTTTTGTCCGAAGTTGGAGCCAAATGAAAGAAGATATTTTTAAGGCATTAATGTGCGTGAAGGATTGACAAGACGGTCATTTTCGACTGCAAGATAAAAATGCCGAAATTGCATATCGTTAAGTAAGTGATATTTAATTTAACCATATTAATCAAAATTTGTTATTTTATAATACCTTTTTAATTTTTTAAAAAAATTGTACACGTAACAAGTTGTTCGTGTATAATTTTTAATTTCGCCTACTTAAAATTGAATTAACCGGTCCCAAACCTGAATAAAGGAAGATGGTTTATCTTCTTCTTCTTTTTTTTTTCTTTGGAAAAAAGGTTTATCTTTAAAAAAAACTTTAAAGAAAATGTTTATCTTTAAAAACACACGAGCTCGCGAGNAACAAGTTGTTCGTGTATAATTTTTAATTTCGCCTACTTAAAATTGAATTAACCGGTCCCAAACCTGAATAAAGGAAGATGGTTTATCTTCTTCTTCTTTTTTTTTTCTTTGGAAAAAAGGTTTATCTTTAAAAAAAACTTTAAAGAAAATGTTTATCTTTAAAAACACACGAGCTCGCGAGTCGAAACTCGGCTCAGCCCATGAGCCATGAGTTCACGGGCCAAGCCGAGCACGCGCATAGGGGCTGAGCCAGCTCGACTCGACCCATTGCCACTTACAAATTGTAGGAGTTGAAAATCACATCCAAATTGGTTTCCAAAGAGTTCCAATCAAATATGGAAAGTTGTCTTCGCGTGCCCGGTGCACATGTTTTTGTCTATACATAACCGTCAATATTTTGGTCATAATCTTTCAATATTCGATTGAACTGATTCAAAGTGTGTTGAAAATCAAACGCAAAAGGGATAAAACTTTGCTAGAAATAGAATTTTTCTAATTTGAATATTTACTATGTCAAAAAATGAGTATCAAGTTTCGATTAAAAATTTGTAATATAACTTGTGCGATTGAAAATTAATTTGTGATAATACTTTGATCATATTTAATTCTTTTTTACTTTTAATTGCATCCAATTGATTCTTAACAATCTTCAAGTATCGTCTTGTGATCCGAATCAACTATTAAATATATGCAATTTGATCCTCGAACTTTGGATTTCGCTCTTTTCTTCTAATTTCAAGTTGAATCAGCGAATTTCTCCTAATAAACGAAATATACACAAGATTAAACTATAATTTATCAAAAGAACAATGAATTGTCAATATTTTAAAGCTGGAATAAGTGTATAAATACACTTATCATGATCTTTGTTTCCCGTAAATCCAGATAACAAAGTCGAGGTAGGGGTAAATGGTGGGTGATTCAACCAAAAATGATGTTGATGATACTCTCATTGTCCACAAACATTCGCTTCATCCCATTATAGGCAATGATAGCTCTCAGCTCCAGGTGTTTCTTGAAGATAGTGGATCCTCTTATCATCTTTCTTAATGAAGGAGATTGTTCCACTCTTCTAGATTAGAAAGGTTGGTTGTTAACAATGGTAGAGAAAGGATATAAAGAATGTAATAATAAATAAATACAAAAGGTTTGATTAGCAAAAGAAAAGATATTAATGCACTAATCATCACCAGTTCAATTGCTTCTTTCTTGTCCTCCAGCTGGCCATTTTCCCCATTACTCTAGTTTTTTATTTTTTATTTTTATGATTTATGCATTGGACTAGCATTTGACCGAATTAAGCCCTAGATCGACCTCCATTTTATCAAAATTTATGTTCAATCATATATTCTCCTAATAAAATAATTTTACACGTAATCTAAAATTTATTCCTACTTTTTAACTACAAATTCTCTAAAAAATCATTATTACAAAACTTATTTTCTAAAAAATGAGGTCACACACACTAAGAGGGTCCAAAGTTCACTGTAGACATTTGCCTACCATGGACTCTATTGGGCTTTGCCCCGACGCAGAAGGTACAAGAAGATAAATGACATGATACCCCTCTTTGAGCTCCATTATTCAGAAGTTTTTTTTTTTTTTTTTCAAATTTATTTTTAACTACAAATTTTTCTAATAAAATAATTTACACGTAAATTCAAATTTTTTTTATACTTGTTAACCATATATTTTTTTTTAAAAAATCACTATTGTAAAAACCGTTTCTTATAAAAATAAAAAATGGGGCTCAAGGACGAATTAGATTAATCACTTGAAATATGTAACTTTGCCTATGTTTGGGAGCCATTCTTTTCCCATTTTAAGGAAATTTTGTACCGTTATTTTTCACACACCTGGGTCCCACTACACACAAAGCAGTCAAACATGGTAGGCTAACGGTAATATTTCTTCTACTTTTGGGAAGAAAATGGCTCCCAAACATAGCCTTTATCTCACAAAAAAATGTGACGGCTGTGGCCGCAGAGGTACCAGAATATTGCAATGTGATGAACTCGGGCGACAATGGTGAAAGAACCATGCTAGGCTTACAAAATTTTTTGACAAAAACCTTGACAAAATGCAAAGTGGTGCCCCCCTATCGGTGGGGCGCCACCTTGCATTTTGTCAAAAAATTTTGTACAAATAGCTTTATTCATGGTAAAATTCAGAAGCTACAATGAAGAGAAAATGGAGAGGCGTCGATTTTTTTTTTCTAAATTAGAGAGAGAAACGGTAAATTAGTCTAGAAGGGACACGAAGATATTCGGGGAGGGTAGAAATTGGAATTTAGATTATTTATTAACGGTGGTTGAGTCACTTTATTTTTAAAAAAAAATAATAATAATAAAATTGGTTAACTATTCAAAACCTTTTGAAATACCACATTTCAAAATGGACAGTGAAAACCAATATTTTGACCGATTTCATTTATGAATACGACCTCTCTCTTTTGTGTGGTCGAAACCATCAAGTATAGTCAAAATTAACCAACAATCACTTAATTAGGCCAAATAAACCTTTATTGAGACAGATGAATTTGAACGTATTATTTTGAAAGAATGTATTCTCAAATAGTAGATTGATAAAAAATGTGTCGTTGAAAAAAAAGAGGCAAAGTTTTGATGTGATGGAAAATATTATTTTATTGAAAAATGTGTGATTGAAAATGAGTAGAAGAATGAAAATGAAAATTTTAATGTGTACCAAACATGGACTGAATTTAAATCAAAATGGCCGAATGGATCCCTATCGACTCAATTTGGAGAAAACTCATTTGTGTAAGTTATTTAAAAAGGTAAAAGTCTTTCATTAGAAAGTAACTAAAACATTTTTTTTTTTTTAAAGTAAGTTTTTGAACTAAAAAAAGAAATTTTCAACAAGGCATAGAATTTGCATAAATGTAATTTGATTCTCTTTATTCAAATATGCTCTTGATTTATGAATGTATATAAAGCCACGTGCCCACGTTGAGAATAATTAAAGTTGTTTTCTTTATCTTTCCAAATCAAGAAATAATTCCCTTTTTTATTTCATTATTATAAACCGTTTCGGAAAAAAATAGGTAAATTGTATATTTAGTCCCAATCTTTCACGAAAACTATGATCATATCCTAACTAGTTTTTGTTTGTTTCTAACCTTTAATAAATTAACAGACTCAGTCCATCATCACAATTTCTCTCCATTCTAAATCCATTGCACAAACTTTTTAATGAAGGATAAAATAGTCCATCTATTAAAAAAGAAAATAAATAAAAAATTAAAAGAAATCTATTCAATCCTAACCCATCTCTACTCGTCTACCCCCTGATCTTCTGAATTTGTGTACACTACACACAAACAATTGTGTACATCCTTGGACGATTGTTGATTTTAAAGCAAGTTTGAAAAACAAATTTTTTTTCCCTTTGCTATTTGGGGATTTTTTTTTTTTTTGGTTATTTATTTTTTATTGAATTCAATGGTTGAATCAATGATCTATTGTTTGAACTCCTGATTTCGAAAGTTGAACAAATAACCCATCTTTTTACTATGTAATGATAAGATCGGGTTTGATAATTGTATGCAACTCGCATGACTAGATTCAACACCTGAATCCTGAAATGGATTGAAACTTGAAATAGGATCCCGACTCTGCTAATTATTAAAGGTTGGGGTAATAATGGGATAAAAAATGGTCAGGGACGCGATCATAACTTTTATGAAAGTTTGGTGACTACAGTCTACATATGAAAAAAAATTCCCCAAAATTAATCCAAACGTGGTATAGTCACCGCCTGGAAGCTACTGTCCGATGGCATTTATTTCCTATAATAATATATTTGAAAATTTATTACGGAAATTCATTTGTTCAAATCTTCAACTCATTATTAAAACCCTAATTGTAAGGATTCTCTTTGTTATCTCTTGGCTTTGGAAATGCATTTTTCTGGAGGAAGAAGATAGCGTGAATTTTTCTTCAAAAGATAAGATTCCTTCCTCGTCTTCAGGTATTTAACACCCCTTCTCGTCTTTTTTCGTTAAAATTACTTGTAACTTGTTTCAAACAGTATTCATTGATGTACTGTGTTTGTTAGTTCAAGGTTGGATGTATACAAATAGAGTTATACGTGTGTGTTTACATGTATACACCCACCTGTATAATAGTATCTGGTTTATTGTTGGGTTCCTTTTTCTCTTTATGGGAAATCGAAACCACAGAAGAGCGTTTGGTTCATTTCTAGTTGAGTAGCTAATGGTTATAGTGTTGTTTATTTACTTTCCTTTTGGTTTTATAGTTATTATTGATTTGGGAGTCTTTTCTCACTGTCTTTATCGCCCAGAATGGCAACTCTTGAAGAACTTGTTGCTGCAACAAAAATCCTAGGTGAGTCTGCTGGTGAAGCGGTTAAGGAGCCGGATGCTACGGGCGTTTCGGGTTTCGAACTGGGAGAAAATGGGGTTGAGGTTTCTGAGTTGAATAAAGCTGATGGGAATAATGATCACTCTGTTTTTAGGGCCGCTAAGCGAGCTGTTGAGGCCAAAACAACTGTGGAGACTACTTTTGCGGGCGAGTGTCAGCTACAATCTCACTTGAATGTTGAAGAGAATGAGGAAAAGGGGGCTGAGAATGGAATTTTCGTATCTGGTGATGATGAGAGCGATTCGGTCGGAGAAGAAGAGTGCAATCAGAATGGAATTAATCTTATAGTGGACGTTCTTGGTTCGTTGGATGGTGTCGATGGGAGTAATAAGCATCTTGAAACTGATGGTGGTGAAAGCTCTTTTGTAGAGAATGCAGGAGGCTTAAATATTGCCTGTGTTCTAGATATCATGGGTCAAGATTATAAAGAAGGGGAGGATGGTCAAGTGGTGGAAAAACAGGAGCATAGTTTTTGTGTGGGAGATTTTGTTTGGGGTAAAATTAGAGGTCATCCTTGGTGGCCTGGACAAATTTATGGTCCTCAGGATGCATCAGATTTTGCTCTGAAGCATAGTCAGAGGGGTCGCCTCCTGATTGCCTTCTTCGGGGATGGTTCTGGTTCTTGGTGCTTGCCAACGCAACTTATACCTTTTGCGAGCAATTTTGAGGAAATGTCAAAGGGAAGTAGTTCTAAGAGCTTTCTCAATGCTGTGCAGAGGTCGATTGATGAGGTTGGTAGGGTGTTGGAGTTGCAGATGAGTTGCAATTGTTTATGTTTAGCAAAAGAGAGAAAAGTTGGCCTTGCCAGGCCACTGGTGGTGAATGCTGGGCTGAAACCGGGAGTTCTCATGCCAGACATAGATATTAACCGCCTTTCTGTTCCTAAATACGAACCTGCTGAAGTACTTGTGAAGGTTAAGAACCTCGCACAGTCTGTTAATATTGGCAGTATGCTTGAGCTTGCAGTCTTGAAGAGTTGGCTCTCTTCCTTTTATCGTTCAAAGGGAGGTTACCAATTGCCTGTATATTATGAAGCCCATCAAATCGAAGGTCTTGAAGACGCCAGTGAAATTGGAAATGTCGTTGCAAATGGTTTTTGTCTTCCAATTGAAGGCCCAATTTTAGGTCCAGTTGAAGAAGACTGGCTCTCCTCATCCAGTACAGGTATGCAGCAGTTCCCAGCACCTTCAGGGGATAAGATTTATCGGAGAAGGAAGCAAAAAAGTGTAGCCGAGCTTATGGGAGAAACCGCTGATATTAAGCCCAAAGATAAGAAGGGATCTGCAGCAAGAGATGGAACAGATCTTGTGAAGCCTATATACACAAGGAGGAAGAGCAAGTATTTAACTCCCCCCTACACAGAGAGGGTAAATGAAGTTTCTTCCGTGGAAAATATTGTCAGGGAAGAAGCTAATGAGTCATCAACGCCAAGAGAAAGGAAGAAGAGTAAGTATTTATCTGCCCCCTACACAAATCTTAATCGAAGGGCGGGAAGCTCGAGCTCAAAAGGAGAGTCAGAAATTGATTATGACAAGACTGTTCGGGTGGGAGAGCACATGACAAAGGCTGATGGAGAACTTTTTCCATCGCCTTCAATTTCCAATCCTGTGTCTGCAAATATACTTCCTAGTAGGCAACAAAAGGGTGTTGGCTCGTCTACTTACACGAGTTCTCAACAGGATGAGAATGATCTGAAGAAGATTTTTGATACAGTAGATGTTGATGCATCAGGAAATGGAGTGTTATCGAAGGTTCAATCTGCTGCAGTTGATCCTCTTTACTTGAGCAAGGAAGGTTCCCTTAATGTGATTCGGGGATTTTTTTCAGCATTCAGGAGCTCAATCTATTTGGATGGATCAACCTATAAAGAATTTCATGGCCGTCGACCAGGTAAGAAGAGAAAGTTATTGCATTTTGATCCAGAGAATCAAGGAAATGGCACAAGTGAAACAAAAGCAAAGACGTCCAAGCGCAAAATTCCTGAAGCAGGGACCAATAAGATTGACAGAAGTGCTTCATCGGCATCTCTTGTTATTACAGTTTCCCCTGGATTTACTTTGCCATCAAAAGATGATGTTATTGGAATGTTAAAGAAGTTTTGGAGTCTGAACGAGAAAGACACAAATTTGGCGATGGATTCAAACACTGTTCAGGTTGAGTTTGTTAAGAATTCTGATGCAGAAGAAGCCTTCAGATCATCAGTAAACAAAGACTGCGCTATTCTTAAACGTAGTATACAGCGTTCTTCAGTGACCCATCACCCTGAGACCCCCGACTCTTCACAACTAGCAGATGATGTAATTTCAGATATGGGTTTCATCAACCAAAAACTCGAAACGATGTCAAGCATGCTGGAAAAATGTAACTGTAAGATTTCACCTGAGAAATCGGGCCTTCAGGATGAGATGAAACATCTCTTGGAGAAGGTTGGAACAGCAGCGGAAAAGGTAAGAACCATGGTTGAAAGGACCTCAACTTAGAAGGAAAAAATGCTTTCAAGTGAACGTTCGGGTTTGGTTTTCTAGTAGATAATTTCCTTAGACAATGCAGGAATTAGTTTGTTGTAGTTCGCTTATGACGTTGCTCTTCCAACTCCGTGCTTCAGCTTCGCTTTTCTTCGGTTCAGCCAGTCTCTGGGAAACATTTTTCTCCTCTTTCTGATTTCAGCTTGCTTTAGTTTCCAGTTTAACTTGATGGGACCTTCATTCACCCTCTTAGCACATTACAATTTAGTCAAGTTAATCTAAAAATTATAGGGAAAGAGAGTTTTAGATCTGGTCAAAGACAAAATACTGTATGTAGTTTATTAAAACCATTGAATTCAGAATATGGTGAAGTAGCTCCTGGGTGGAGAACGACTCCTTTGATGGGTGTTGCTAGGTTTAAAAATATGATCCTTATAAACCTCTCCTTAAATGGCATTATCACGACTCACCTGCCTCAATATCGATTGAGAGCATGCATTGGTTATATGATGGAAGTAAATGGGAGAAAAGCTTCTTCCCCGATAAGGCCTAAGGGTCTGTCCACGACGCATAGCGAGAAATATTTACAAACTTGTTGCAAGAAATATCCCACAAAAATTTCCACTAAAACCATAATAATATAGAAGAAATCATTTTCAACCTGTCCAGATGTGTTGCTCCAACAGTTATAAATATCAGAAATTTAATGAGAAAAGAGCTATGAAACAAGAACCGCAGACAGACACCAAGTGAATATTAACATGGAGGAAGATATGACGGGGATATAATGGATCAATCGTCAACAGGATCTTGAGGAGTCTCGGATGCACTCCTCTTGATTGTAATGACAGGGCATTCAGCATGCTTTACGCAAAATTCACTCACAGTTCCCACAAACACCCTGCAAATAATTTCCAATTTCATCATCTTAATCGAAAACATTAAAATTCATCAAGTGAAGGATTTAAATAATTGAGGGGGATATATATACTTTTTTGAATTATACCAACTTTGTTGAACTTATTATTTGCAAAGTGAAAATCTAAACCTATGGTGGAAATATGAAGTTTACAATACAAATGAGGTATACCTTTGGAAAGGACCAAGGCCCCTACTTCCAACAACGAGAAAATCTGGTCGGACACGGTTTACCTCATGACAGATGACTTCTTTTGGATCACCTTTCTTAATCCATGCTTCACAGGCAACCTACAAACACATTAGCACATGAGTAGGTACTGTATTGATAACAAGATTTTTGAGAACAAGTGTTTGGTACCCCTATATCATGGCAGTGCTTAAAAAAGTATTCCAACAGGTGAAGTCCCCTGATCTTGTTCCGGTGCTTCATGCTAGCAAAATCTTCAGGAGACGCAAAAATACTATCCATATCATCAAAACCTAGGAGGAACATATTGGAATAGAAGCTCATATGTTATTTTTCCTTCACAGAAACTGAGAAACATGTACATCATGCAGATCAAGAGCTGGCAGAAAGGGGAGAAGAACTAATTTCTGCCTTCCAGGAAGTATGACAGAATTAGTGCTTATAAATTTAATCAAACAGATATTTTGAGACATGAGCATCCTATCCAGATTACTTTACGCACAAGGACATCATTAAAATAAGTTAGGGTTCCACATTGTTTCTGACACCAGCCAAGCAGAGATGCACAAGTCTAACAAGGTGGCTCAGGTTATATCAAGCACCCATCAGTTTTTGTGATATCAGAAAATTTATCAATACAGCAAGGAATTTTCCTGGTACAATTGGGTAGCCCAGTGATTTGATTTACAAATAATTTAAGAAGTGTAGCAATACCTCCAGTTGACTATGTTCGTGACTTCGTGTCATGGGCATGAGATGAATGCATTAAAAGAAATTAACATTTCTAGTATACGTCGAACACAAATTGTGCCTTGAAAAAAAAAAAAGGCAATTTGGAAGATAAACTAACTTCCGCCAATAAATTGGTGTTACTATAATGATATTAATATGCATTATTCCATGAATTACTTGAGAAAACAATTGCCCATTGTTCTAATTATCATTGAAGGATGTAACGAACACTTCCTACTTTGTATGTTACTTTGACCAAAGCACTTCTCAACGGAATTAACTATTACGATGTCAAACATATGATCAAGAACTTCTATACACTTGACACATTTCTTCTTCTACTCATTTCTACATAGAAGAAGAACAATACATCACATCACATCACATCTAATCAATACTAATAAGTGTATCCATCTACATGGTCATCTTAGTATAGTGAAAGTATTGGCAAATATTCAGCACAGTTGTTTGACTATTGAAAACATAAACTCAGTATATGACAATCCTTGGTGGAAGTTTACCCTTGATGTCTTTAATCTCACAAATGTTAAATGCAACACAAAATACATACAAACCCAAGATACTGTAAATTGGAAATTCAAGGTTCCTCTAAATCTAATCAAAATAAATCATCAGTCACAGGAAAATGTGCAGAAGATCAAAATTATGAGGAAAAATAAAAAGTATATGCAACTAGCTAAACGGGTCACTGAAAAACTCAAGTTAACTGCCTATAGCTCCAACAAAAAGTGGATTTATTCTATTTTCCAACTGCAAATCACTCAATTCATTACGCAATTTAGCCTAAACACTAAATGCTCAAGTTTCCATAAGTTACAAAACTCAACCAGAATGTATGTATTTTCCGAAAATAATAATAACAAAACAGTTGAATCAAGGGGGGAAAATCCAAGCAAAACGATCTAAAACACCAGATGCAAGAACAACCGCGCAAAAAAATTAAACACTCACCACATCTACACACGTTATATGTAATCTATACATTCATAGATACTAGCAAATATATATACACGGATATTATAGAGAGAGAGAAGAGGAAGAACCATCTTCGTCAGGCACTTGGACATGGAGAAAGAGGAGCTTGAAACCAGAGGTATTGGAGCGAACTATTTTCTTCAGAGTCCACTCGAATGCCCCTCTGCTGCTTATCGACGGGTGTGGATACCCCTTTATCGTGGACTCGCTCACCGCCACCATTATCCGAGTCGGTTCCCCCTCTGCTGCCATCTCACTCACTGAGTTAGACTCAGAACTCACTCGTTGCTCTCCCCTATCTCTCCGCGAAGTGTCTAGCGACTCCGGA